>JAPMUY010002893.1:0-234724 GCA_026901105.3 Galaxias olidus
GGAATTAAAGTTATATGACCAGCATAGACATGGCATAAATTGGTATAACGACAAGTGTTTTACCCAAAGAGAGTCCACACGCTCGAGTGAGCGCTTACAACTCAGCTTCTTCTGGCAAAAGATGTCTAGGCATCCACTCTCCGGTCTCGTTGTGAGTGATTGGTCCATAGGCTCACACCTTCTGTGAGCGCTGCACTGAACCATCAACAAACAACAGATTATCAGCATTCTCATAAACAATGTCAGTGAGATCAGGTCTCGGCTCATGAGAACTCCCTACCTTTGCCAATCATAAGGATCTCCTCTATGAAAGAGACTGACATTAAGAGTAGATGAAACAACAGTGCGATGCAGCACTCTAGATTAGCATGTACCATCGTCAGCAGACATTTTGATACTGGAGAATGTAATCTGTGAAGAAATGCTGTCTTGGCTTGCAAAAATAGTGCATGTACTGTGTGTGAAATGTAACATCAAGTGGGACATACAAACCACAGAACGCTGACATGGAATGAGACTTCGAGCCACAGTATCCAAGCCTTTTGAGTAATAACCCATCAAAATCTGCTTTCCTCTATGTTCTTGTGTAAGAACTACACACATGAAGCTGTCTCTCTCTGAGACAAAGAGAAAAAAGTTTGTTACGGTTATGTCATCCCAGACAGGGAAAAAGATGCTAGCAAAGATTCTTGGGTGTACACAAGTACTGTTCTCCATTCGGAGTCCAGTTTAATAGATCTGGTTGTGTTAGCTACATAGTCCTTAGCTACTCCTAACAGGCACATCTTTTGCTTTTGTTTACAGACTTGGGAATTGCTGAATAGCTAACAATAGATTATTATTCAAATTGCGGCCTTGCAGGGTCACCTATGACCTAGATATGTGACTTTTCCTACTTACCCGCTGGAGTTTTGAGTTCGCCGCCTTGTGTCCATTCTCTGCAAGATATTTTAACAAAGACACAGTCTCTGCACGCAAAGATTCCTCAGTTGTCCCACAGATTAACAGATAATCTACAAAGAGGATCAACACACTGCCTTCGCTGGGAATCCAGCCTTCTAGATTCCTAGATAGTTCTTCAGAATACACAGCAGGACTCCCAACATAACCCATAGCCATTCGTGGGAATTTGTACTTATGCCCCTCAAATTAATATGTCAACAGAAATTGTGAATTGGGGTCTATGGGGACACTATTAAAACCACTTGTGAAGTCAATCGCGCTGAACCACTGTGTCTCCGGTGGTACCTGAAACAAAATGGTTACTGGATTAGGAACAACAGGTGCCCTTGGAAAGACAGACTCATTTACCAGACGGAGATCATGAATGAAACGCCAACCTCGAGTTGACTTTTTCAATTGGAATATCGGGTAATTACAGGTAGAATCAGGAGCCGGGATGACTACCCCACTCTTAACTAAGCCTCATGGATCGGACGAATGCCACCTTCCGCCTCCTTTTTATGGGGAAATTGTGCTCCCTCTGGGTCTAAAAGTGTCCTAGGTTTGATAACCAAAGGTCGCGCCCCCTTTATCAATCCCACATCATACTTGTCTTTCGCCCATAGTTTGTCAGGTACTTGAGAGACAAGGGCCTGTTCCTCCATTATTAAACCAAGTAAGGAAGAGACCAACTGTATGGAACCTTGAAAAATTGGCAGACCGCGCACAGTGGCTATCTCTGTTTTCAACTCGAAACGAAAACATTGAGCTGAGGGAGAAAAATCTTGTCCCTCTCCCTCTTTCCAATCTTTTAAATTTTGCATCTCCGTGATCCATGAAGCACTATTGTCCCAAAACACATCAGGCTGTTTAAACAGGGCTATGTGTGGCACTGAATCTCGCATGCAATACACAGCCTCTTGTGATGGAGTGAGAGAAACCTCTACCGCAACGTATTCTTTACCTACATGAAGATAGCTTAATTTCAACATTTCTTTCTTCCCTGCCTGTAAATCCCTGTAAAGGCTACACTGAGCGTATTCCACCAGTTAACTTGCAAAATGCTATTCTCACCCATCCTCTGGGCCACCATCGCAATAGGACCAGTCAAAGGACTGTCCAATTTAGGAACCGCCTTTGTCTGTTTCCCATGGCTCTCCGTTGATTCGACCTGGGGACTTTGTCACAGGACAAGTTTAACACTCAGTTAACACACAAACACACACTGACATTTGGTTTCCCCCAAGAATTCTAACACTCTGTGTTGATTCAGTATGCAGACAAATCTACAAGTCCTTTTATCCAAATTGAAACTATTTTGGGTAAGACATCTATATAGTCACGCATCTACTTTTACCTTTAGCCTATTTAAAGTTAAGCTCTATTTTAGTTAAGCCTCTACCTAACTAAGTTTTTCGGCGGTGAAACCCAACGACAGAGATGAGTTACTTCTCCCAGTATACCCTCGCATACCGCTAGTTGGCACTGGGCCACGGACTACCACAGCCCCCAGAGATTGGTTAATTCTCCAGCTACAATTTGTTGCGGTTAATCACCACAACTGGACTACTACAGTCCCCAGAGATTAGTTACTTCACCGGCTACTTCTAGGCTTTGGCCTATAAAGAGACAAGCTCCGGTGGGGTGAAGTATTCCCACTTGTTATCTGGATAATTTAGTACATGCTTCTTCAGACTGTGACCTTCAGCATGCACTGGAGCGGTTTGCAGCTGAGTGTGAAGCGGTCGGGATGAGAGTCAGTACCTCCAAGTCTGAGGCCATGGTTCTCAGCCGTAAAACGGTGGAGTGCTCTCTGCGGGTTGGGAGTGAGTTGCTGCCCCAAGCGAGGGAGTTCAAGTATCTCGGGTTCTTGTTCACGAGTGTGGGAAAAATGGAGCGTGAGATTGACAGGCGGATTGGTGCAGCATCAGCAGTAATGCGGGCATTGTACCGGACCGTCGTGGTGAAGAAGGAGCTGAGCCGAAAGGCGAAACTCACGATTTACCAGTCGGTCTACGTTCCAACCCTCACCTATGGTCATGAGCTTTGGGTAGTGACCGAAAGAATAAGGTCGCGAGTACAAGCGGCTGAAATGTGTTTCCTCCGTAGGGTGGCTGGGCTCAGCCTTAGGGATAGGGTAAAGAGCTCGGTCATCCGGAGGAAGCTCGGAGTAGAGCCGCCGCTCCTTCGCGTCGAAAGGAGCCAGATGAGGTGGTACGGGCATCTGATTAGGATGCCTCCTGGGCGCCTCCCGTTGGAGGTTCTCCGGGCACGCCCTGCTGGTAGGAGACCCCGGGGTAGACCCAGAACACGCTGGCGAGATTATATATCTTGTCTGGCCTGGGAACGCCTCGGGATCCTCCAGGAGGAGCTGGAAACAGTTGCTGGGGATAGGGACGTCTGGACTACCCTGCTGAGCCTGCTGCCACCGCAACCCGGCCCCGGATTAGCGGCGGAAAATGGATGGATGGATGGATGGGGCTGTCCCATATTCAGTCAGCTTCACAAATACAATTAAACACTAACTGCAGGACACCAGTGTTCTGCTAAATAGTAAGTATTACATGTCAATATTAAACATGTGAGGCATCCTTACACAATAACATCTTACTAAAGTCAACTACAAAAACAAATGGGGTCAGGGGAACTTTGTGTGTGTGTCTGGCGTCTTATTTTTTTTTTTTACCATTCTGTCATTCTGAGTTGCAAACAGTGGTGTGTACAGGACATTTTAAGTGGGGGGGGGGGGCAAGAGGGACACAGGCCAAGTGAAAGGGAGGCTGAGAAAATCAAACTTCTATTCGAGTCAGAAGCTCAGAATTAGTTAATTAAGCACCACGGCAAGCGGTACATCCTTAAGACGAGACATGGTAAGCAAAAATGACATTTTGAAATCCCTTTTGAGAAATCTGATTTTTCGTTATTTTGCTTCTATAGCATGCATTGTATAACACTATTTTGCTTCAATAGCATGTATTGTATAAATGTTATTGATATTGTACAAATATTAAACTACACTAAAATATGTGTATTATACAGTATTTTGTGGACTTGCCTCTACAATATATACCTTGAATGTGAATGTCCCTGAGTGGCCCAGCCAGAGCCCGGACTTGAACCCGATTGAACATCTTTGGAGAGATCTGAAAATGGCTGTGCACCGACGCTCCCCATCCAACCTGATGGAGCTTGAGACGAGCTGCAAAGAAGAATTGGAGAAACTGCCCCAAAATAGGTGTGGCAAGCTTGTAGCATCATACTCAAGAAGACTTGAGGCTGTAATTGCTGCCAAAGGTGCTTCAACAATGTATTGAGTAAAGGGTGTGAATACTTATGTACATGTGATATTTTATTTTTTTATTTTTAATATATTTGCAAAAAATTCTTAAATTCTTAAAATTCGTAAAAAAACTTTTTTCACTTTTGTCATTATGGTGTATTATGTGTAGAATGTTGAGAACATTTTTTTATTTAATCCATTTTGGAATTAGGCTGTCACATAATAAAATGTGGAAAAAGTGAAGGGGTATGAATACTTTCCGAATGCACTGTAAATTATGCTTGCACAAATGGAAAATGAGGTTACATTTTTTATATTGCACTTTAATTTTCAAGTTTGAATTAACATTTGAATATTGTCCGCAGTATGGCGGGGTAGGACTTTGAAAATGTAATGTCAAACAGCTTGTGCATTTGAATTTTAATATTGACACCGAATGCCAATTTGAGCCTTTGAAAATGCAAATGCAAATGGGATGATTGCATTTTCATTTACATTTTGTCTCAAATAACACATATAATTGTGGAAAGTGATAATGCTATTGTGGAATTGCATTTGCATTTTCAAGTTGACATTTTTATTTTAATAAAGTCCCTTATGGGCTTCCATACGAAATGTTCCAGTTGTATTATCTATTTTCTGAAAAGCTTTTAAAGAAGGGTTTGTTCATATATCATTTATAGCCTGATATCTATAACACTTCATCCCTAAAACATGTCGAAAAGCTTTTTTTATGGCTGTTGACAGTATTTTTTGATTTATTGAGTGATAAGGACATATCCAAATATCCTTTTGTAAAAGACTTTGTATATGTCAACAAAATTAACCAATAACTTTTAACCTGGCTTTACCCAATGTTCAGATTTTGTTCTGGAGATGTATGCAAATGCATAATTTGCATATTGAAACAAACTTTTAGAAAACTTGTAATACACAAAATAATTATCTTAATGTAAGTTATCAACAGAAGAGGTTTCATGGTGATATCTATTAGTTAACATTTTTACCCTATTCACCTGTAGTGTCTGGCCACTTATTTGTACATGTCCCAGCTCATATAAAGACATTATTTAACACACGTTTCTATTTAAAGTAAAAAAAAACATGGCCATATAGATAACGGTATTAGAACTTAAGTACAATATCTTGTAATTTGCAGTTGTTCCTGACTAGTTATAGGAACATTATCATATCCTAAACTTCATGTCTGAGTATAGCCTAACCCAGAATGTTTTAAGTGTTATAGGAAAACTAAAAACACCTTATAGTCAAACCAAAATAAACAGGGGTATTGATAACATCAGTTTAACACTTTATTTTGTTCACCATAATAAAGACTGACAGGCACCCTACTACAGAAAAATATAAATTAAAACAAGTGCTATTTGCAGCTCTTACTCCACCACGACTTAAAATACTCCAAAATCTTTCAAACAGTAAAGAGGCAACTAAATATCGTATAGATTTTGAGAGCACAGAAAATATTGTTTAGCTTTTTTTTTGAGAAAAAAAACTGAAACACGTCATCTCTTAGAATCAGATAAATAGAATTCTTTTAGAATAGCCGTATTCTACTCTTTTGGTGGAGGGTGGTAAAATACTTTAGAAACATGTCCATATCAAGTGACTACTTTTGCTTTTCTGGATTCAAAACTGAGAGCACCCAGGTTACTCAGCCGACAGTCCAGCATAGGGCGGAAAAGCTGCGCTCACATGCAAGACGGCTTACTGGCAGAGATAGCTAGCTAACATTACCTTGCTAGCCAGTCGGAAAGACTCGTTACCAACAACACAATGCAACGCTAATCATGTGTCCTTTTTTTGCGTGATACAATCTTTATGACTTCAAAAAACAATCGGCCAAACCTTACAATATTCTCACTGCACTGTTAATGCTGTTGGTCACGTGAATGGGCTCGCATTTGTTACCTAGACACTCAGTATTCCGTCAACACGCTACAGTAAACGCCCTGTTCACAATTCATCCGTTGCGCTGGTCCGTTGCGCCGGAAGTCCATTCATTTCTATGGGGACTTCGTGGCGGACTGGGCCCCTAGTGGACAACGGTTTCCGTTGCAACATCTTGACGGACACGTTGGATTTTTCCAACTTTTGCGTCAGAGCGGAGTGTTGAAATGAACAGGAAGTGGAATTCTACTACTATCGCGAACTGTTTACTGTTGAACTATCGTTAAATAAACATGAAGTATATCGATATAATGGAATCAGTTAACATTTGAATATCTATAACCTTATAATAATAATATAAGCATATTCTAAAAGATCGTTAAAATTACTTGTATGTTACTTTCCACTGTAACTTCGTCTGCTATCGCTAAGCAAGCAGCCTCTCTGGCTGCGGTAGCACGAAAGCTGTCCTCTCGTCTACACTTGACTTGCGTTGAGTGCGGACCACATGCACGCTGTAACGGACATGACAGTGCGTAGTGCACCAGTGCAACGGATGAATTGTAACAGTTCTATTTCAGTCGATACGTTGGACTCCTCTATGGGAAACGCGTTCCCTATTAAAACGAGTTAAGCACTGACGAGAGGTCAGCTTGCGACATCTCTATTATAATTGGTGACATTGTGTCTGCATCTGCGATTGATATTGAATGGCGTAATCTGTACGTTGTGCACTATGATTGTTATAAAACATATTAAATCTTGCGTACATTCTCCAAATTCTGGCAGGGGAAAGGGGGGCACCAGCGGGGGCCAATCAGATTTCTGATGGGGCCGTGGCCCCATCGGGGCCCCCCTTAGACACGCCAATGGTGGCAAACCTCTAAATTACTTAATTATTAAAGTCAGGGATGTTTTAGATTAGTTTTTTCTCCATAGAGAGCAATGCCAGAGCATTCAGGCGTTCCAGTGTCATACTCTTCCTCAGGTTGGTCTTGATCATCTTCAAAGTAGATTAGTGTGTCAGCTTCATTCTCACACAAAACGTCCGGTGCATGCAGTTTATTGCATAATCGTCGGGCAAAGATTTAAACATACAGATGGTCAAGGATAAGACATGGTTTGGGACACTCCAGCTCTGTCCACATTCATCAATAAAAGCGTAGTGTCAAATTAAACAATGTGATGGTATAGCTTTACAGACATAACGTTACTAATGCTAATAAACCCACATCACAACACATTTCCTCAATGCAAAAGTACAACTAACTAGCTAGCTTATCAAAACAAAAGGTACACAGTAAATATCCATAAACATATTACACATACCTGGCAAAGATTTAAACATACAGATGGTCAAGGATAAGACACTGTATTCGACATTCCAGCTCCTACACGTGAAAATAACAGTCACAACTTTGTTTAGACCGTACACTTGAACCATTTTGCTCTTGTTAGCGAACATTCTAGATCGTGGTTAATTAGCATACAGTCAACAAAACAAGCGAAATATGTTTACAATGGTTTGATCTGCCTGTAAGTTGAACTTAACTAAGCCCCACGTGCACTTTTCTTTACTGTTCTGGCTAGCCTGTTCTATATTAAGATTTGGTTGATCTGGTCCAAGCTCTCTTATTTTCTCCACCAAAGATCTTCTTTCCAAATGGTTTTGATGAAGAGAATCGAGTTAGCAGGCGCTTGATATCCTGCTCGCATCTGCGTTCATCATGGTCTTCTTCTCTCTGGATCCTATGGCAGATCACAAAACCAACTTTCTCTACCACAGCCCGACTCTGCTTAGGGCAGTAAACTTACAGCCTTTTCTGGCAGCAGATTCGAGGACGCTGATTGGCTAAATTTATGTTTTCACTGTTGCTATGTGCATTTCTTCGGTCAGCCATTGGCTGGTGCTGCTGCACTGAATCAGAGCCATAGAGATCCACTGTGTGCTGTTTTTCTACTGCCCCAGAATCGCTGAAGCGCTAGCTAGAGAGAGGGGATGAGCCATAGATATAAATACGTCTATGGGATGAACAGTCATCTAATTTTACCTCAAATATAATGATTTATATGTTATGTGTTTTGTGCATTTTAAACACGTACATGCTTAAAATAAGTAATTGTTGTTTATTTAAAAAAAACCTGGGAGAGCCAGGGAGGGCTGTGCCCTAACGGTCTCTATAGGCGAGCCGCCACTGCCGATCGCAGTTTTGAGCATTTCGCTTCCATTGCAAAGCCAAAATGTCCGTGCGAATGCCACGAACTGCGCTTCTACACAGCTAATTAATCCGTCCACTAGTTATTTTTAATTGCCTCTTTTTACACGCTTAATTTGCCCATAGACAATGAATGGGAAGGGGGAAAGTCTTGAGGGGGCTGGAATTAAGGACCAAGATGATACCTTGAATCATACCCTTGAGTATACTGCCATCTAGTGACCGCAATAAAATGCATTCATGCATATGTTAACCAACATTTTATTGCGGTCACTAGATGGCAATATACACAAGGGTATAATTCTTTTTCATCTACAACGTGATTAGTCTCGTTATTCGGCTACGGTACGGTGTGAATAACTTTGATGGGGTGATTTAGCTGCAGTTTCTCAAAGGCCACGGAGACTTCCTAAGATTGAATCTTAGCTGTGTGAAAAGGCGTTTGACTACAGACTAACGAAACCGATGATGGAGAGAGAGAGAGAGAGAGAGAGAGAGAGAGAGAGAGAGAGTTAAGCAGAATAAGTTATTCAGAAAGCTTTTTACATCTCCCGAGTAAGTGCACGATGGACTCTCCGTAGCTCTACATCAAGCAAGTTCATCGTAACCCCAGATTCCATTGGCATTTGGCATAAACCCCACAACATGACACTGCATAGTGAATGTGAGTTAAGTTGTATTTGTCTCACGTTCAAAAATAATTCTGGTGCCTTGAATTGTAATGCGAAGTGAACCAAAGTTAGCTAGCCGAAAGTGTGAGTTGCTAACAGTGACCATCTCAAAGGCACCATTTAGCTTATGTCTAGCTTATGTAGGCAGGACAAACGCGTTTTCAGTTTTTTTTATATCAGGTGATTAAACAGTGAAATGCTCCAAATTTGTGTTACTTACTAAACGTTTATTAAGAAAACCAAATTCATACATTTTCAGTTTTTCTAAAAGTGACAGTTTTAGTCTCGAAAAAAGGTTTTTAATTTTACTGAGTTGATACTTTCGTGTAGCCAATCGGTCTTCAAAAAGCTCAAACCGCCAAGGGCCAACTTTGACATCAGTTTGCTTCTTTATCGTGAGAGAAATAATGGATATGTTGCTACAGATGCTTTGAAAAACTCACTGCCTTTACAGTTATATGGTCATTTACCTAAATTAAGGCTACAATATTAAAAACGTGTACTCTGAAAACCGCGAACGTATCATCGACTTTGCTTTTTCAGGGCGCGGTCCTTAAAATACAAAAGTTCTACGGCTGTTGAAATACTATCGTTTTCCTTGCCTGCCCCACAGTTCTCGCCCATTCGTGCTTGCAAAAGTCACCACTCTCTGCCCAACAAACTCCTATATTATAGGCCTATATTTCATTTATAATAATAATAATAATAATAATAATAATAATAATAATAATAATAATAATAATAATAAATAATAACAATACATTTAATTTTAAAGAAGAGTTATAGGGCAAAACAAAACTCAGGGCAGCTGAGAGAGCATGTGATTGGAAAATGCTTGCTGATGTTGGCCAACAACTGAGAGTCCCATCAGAGATTGCAACAACCAACTTAAGACCAGATTTATTACTCTGGTCCAACACACAGCAAATTGTTTATTTTATAGAGCTAACAGTCCCGTGGGAAGAAGCAATGGATGTGGTTTTCGAAAAAAAGAAACTACGCCATGGCGAATTAGCAGTTGAGGCAGAACAGCGAGGTTGGAGAACAAAGGTGTGTCCTGTGGAAGTTGGATGCTGTGGATTTTCACCAGCGGGGGCCAATCAGATTTCATCGGCCCCCCCTTCGACATGCCAGTGGATCCACCTGGTTGTCCTGATAATGTGTAGAGGCGACAGTACTGTGGTGTTCTGCTAGTGACCCGTCACACATAAATACATCGAAAGCCAGGAATAGTGTTGCTAACTTAGCGACTTCATCGCTTGATTTATCAAATTTTTAGACCCTCCGAGAAACTTTACTTATAAAACGCAACTAGCAACAAATCTAGCGATTTTTTCAGACCTTCTGGGAGAATGTAAGATATGTATCCAAATCTATTAAATCATAACTTATTCTGGCTCTTCTGCCAGTAGTGCGGGTGTCTCATCTCTCCTCTTCCTCTACACGCGTGCTGTGTTTGTTTCAGGCAGGCGTGAGAGAGCGAGTTTCTATGGTTACTTGGACACTATTTCTCTTGGTAAACGCAGAGCCATATAGAGAGAGAGCTGCGCCAACGGAAGTTCAAAATGCTTGATCGTCACGTGATTCATGTAGGCCTCAGATAGTTCCCGGAAGTTCTAGGCGGGAAATTTGAAATAACGCAAATAGACAAACAGAACTGCGCTTTTTGGTAATTAGTAGTCAATAAACACCTTGATTTGCAATATTTTGATTATGTATGTATCGACATTTGTATGTAGTTGTATGATTAATATGATTAGTTATATAAATCATTGTTTGAAAACAGAAATAAGTTAAATTCGCTAATGCTATTTGAGAATTAGTGTGAACAGCTAGCGTTAACATAATGACAATTGCAAAATCAACCCTCTTGTCTGGTTTATTGCGTATATGGATGAAGCCCCAGCTATTGTAAGTCCCTAGACCTAGATGCCACTTTAGACCTCATAGTCTTCAAAGCACTAAATCAACTTACCCGCTCTTACAGATATCCCTCCTGCTGAGACCATACACTACTCTTGGGTCTTCTGAATTGGGACTCCTGGCCATACCACACTCCAAATTGAAACTCAGGGGTGACCGCACATTTGCAGTCACAGCTCCTAAATTAAGGAATGGCATTCCCTCCTGTCAGATTGACTGCTTTCATGTCACGTTTGTTTTGATGTTGTAATTGATATCTATTCTGCCTTTGAACATGGCACTGCTGGAAATAAGACCTTGTGTCAGTTGATTACCCCCATATAAAATAAAACCTGCCTTGTTGATATATTTTAGGCTAACATTACTGTGTTGTTCTTACACATATAAATATACACTCACTGGTCGCTTTATTAGGTACACCTGTTCAACTGTTCGTTAACGCAAATATCTAATCAGCCAATCACATGGCAGCAACTCAATGCATTTAGGCATGTAGACATGGTCAAGACAACCTGGTGAAGTTCAAACAGAGCATCAGAATGAGGAAAAAAGGTGATTTAAGTGACTTTGAACATGGCATGGTTGTTGGTGCCAGACAAGCAGGTCTAAGTATGTCAGAAACTGCTGATCTACTGGGATTTTCACGCACAACCATCTCTAGGATTCACAGAGAATGTTCCAAAAAATAGGAAATATCCAGTGAGCAGCAGTTCTCTGGGCAAAAATGCCTTGTTGATGCCAGAGGTCAGAGGAGAATGGCCAGACTGGTTCAAGATGATAGAAAGGCAACAGTAACTGAATAACCACTCGTTACAACCAAGGTATGCAGAAGACCATCTCTGAACGCACAACACGTCCAACCTTGAAGAATATGAGCTACAGCAGCAGACGACCACACTGGGTGCCACTCCTGTCAGCTAAGAACAGGAAACTGAGGCTACAAATCACACGGGCTCACCAAAATTGAACAACAGAAGATTGGAAAAATGTTGCCTGGTCTGATGAGTCTCAATTTCTGCTGCGACTTTCAGACGGTAGGGTCAGAATTTGACGTCAACAACATGAAAGCATGGATCCATCCTGCCTTGTATCAATGGTTCAGGCTGGTGGTGGTGGTGTAATGGTGTGGGGGATATTTTCTTGGCATACTTTGGGCCCCTTAGTACCAATTAAGCATCGTTTAAAACGCCACAGCCTACCTGAGTATTGTTGCTGACCATATCCATCCCTTTATGACCACAGTGTACCCATCTTCTGATGGCTACTTCCAGCAGGATAACGCGTCATGTCACAAAGCTCAAATCATCTCAAACTGGTTTCTTGCACATGACAATGAGTTCACTGTATTCAAATGGCCTCCACAGTCACCAGATCTCAATCCAATAGAGCACCTTTGGGACATGGTGGGAACGAGAGATTCGCATCATGGATGTGCAGCCGACAAATCTGCAGCAACTGAGTGGTGTTATCATGTCAATATGGACCAAAATCTCTGAAGAATGTTTCCAGCACCTTGTTGAGTCTATGCCACGAAGAATTAAGGCAGTTCTGAAGGCAAAAGGGGGTCCAACCCGGTACTAGCAAGGTGTACCTAATAAAATGGCCAGTGAGTGTATATTATATACACTGCTCAAAAAAATTAAAGGAACACTTTAAAAACACATCAGATCTCAATGGTAAAAAAAATCATGCTGGATATCTATACTGATGTGGACTGGGTAATGTGTTAGGAATGAAAGGATGCCACATCGTTTGATGGAAATGAAAATTATCAACCTACAGAGGGCTGAACTCAAAGACACCCCGAAAATCAAAGTGAAAAAATTATGCGGCAGGCTAGTCCATTTTGCTGAAATTCCATTGCAGCAACTCAAAATGGTACTCAGTACTGTGTATTGCCCCCTCGTGCTTGCATGCATGCCTGACAATGTCGGGGCATGCTCCTAATGAGACGACGGATGGTGTCCTGGGGTATCTCCTTCCAGATCTGGACCAGGGCATCACTGAGCTCCCGGACAGTCTGAGGTGCAACCTGGCGGCGTCGGATGGACCGAAACATATTGTCCTAGAGGGGTTCTATTGGATTTAGGTCAGGCGAGCGTGGGGGCCAGTCAATGGTATCAATTCCTTCATCCTCCAGGAACTGCCTGCATACTCTCGCCACATGAGGCCACATTGTCGTGCACCAGGAGGAACTCAGGACCCACTGCACCAGCGTAGGGTCTGACAATGGGTCCAAGGATTTCAGCCCGATACCTAATGGCAGTCAGGGTGCAGTTTTCTAGCCTGTAGAGGTCTGTCCATGGATATGCCTCCCCAGACCATCACTGACCCACCACCAAACCGGTCATGCAGAACGATGTTACACGCAGCATAACGTTCTCCACGGCTTCTCCAGACCCTTTCACGTCTGTCACATGTGCTCAGGGTGAACCTGCTCTCATCTGTGAAAAGCACAGGGCGCCAGTGGCGGACCTGCCAATTCTGGTGTTCTATGGCAAATGCCAATCGAGCTCCACGGTGCCGGGCAGTGAGCACAGGGCCCACTTGAGGACGTCGGGCCCTCAGGCCACCCTCATGAAGTCTGTTTCTGATTGTTTGGTCAGAGACATTCACACCAGTGGCCTGCTGGAGGTCATTTTGTAGGGCTCTGGCAGTGCTCATCCTGTTCCTCCTTGCACAAAGGAGCAGATACCGGTCCTGCTGATGGGTTAAGGACCTTCTACGGCCCTATCCAGCTCTCCTAGAGTAACTGCCTGTCTCCTGGAATCTCCTCCATGCTCTTGAGACTGTGCTGGGAGACAGCAAACCTTCTGGCAATGGCACGTATTGATATGCCATCCTGGAGGAGTTGGACTGCCTGTGCAACCTCTGTAGGGTCCAGGTATCGCCTCATGCTACCAGTAGTGACACTGACCCTAGCCAAATGCAAAACTAGTGAAAAACAGTCAGAAAAGATGAGGAGGGAAAAATGTCAGTGGCCTCCACCTGGAAAACCATTCCTGTTTAGGGGGTCGTCTCATTGTTGCCCCTCTATTGCTAATTTCATTAACACCAATGCAGCTGAAACTGATGAACAACCACCTCTGCAACTGAACCGACCAGATCAATATCCCAGAAGTTCAATTGACTTGATGCAATACTCTGATTAAAAAGTGTTCATTTAATCTTTTTGAGCAATGTATATATATAGCCTGCACCATGGTTTCCTGCAATGCGTGGGGATGTTCCAATCGCTCGGAGAAAGGAGTACGAATGTATGGTTTCCCCATGGACACAGAGAGGAGAAACAAATGGTTGGCTCAAGTCTGTAGGAGCAATCTCGTAATCAAAAAAGATTACAACAGCAAAAAACTGCATTTTCCCTTTTTTACAAGCAAAGACCACATTACTGAAGCTGTGTGCTATTTATTAAAAATAATGAACAGGGAAATGCTTGCAAAACCTAAAACTCAAGTTTTCTGCAGACATACAGTATTTTGAGGCAGACCAGTTTGTCAAGACCAAAACAGGCAAGACTAGGCTAAGAGCAGATGCTATTCCCACCATCTTTGTGCATCGCTCTGTGGTCAAAAAGAGGAGGGCCCTTGCACCACGATGCGCCCCTGGACCTGTAAATATAGAGCACATAGCTGCTGATCACAGCTACAGTCTTACAGATGACACAGCTATAACAAGTATGAACTCTTAGTCACAGTACTAGTTCTCATTTTGAAGTGATGTAATATTATTTAGAATAGAACTAAATTAACAGTGCCTTGTCTTCTACTGACATCAGTTTCAAAGATTGAGGAAAGAAGGGATGATGAGACTGCAGGAAGGGAAAGTGAGGGTGAGGGGAGACAGGAAGTCAGTCAGCATACCCGTGAGGAAGCAGCCAGTAATTCACATCTATTGAAAAAATTTATCATACAAGAAAAAAATCACAAAAAATGCTAAAGCTGCACTAAGCAAATTAAGGAAGGAAAACGCAACTCTCAAAAAAACAATGAAAATGAAGGACAAAAATTTAGTAAAGTCTTTTCAAAAGACCAAATTAAGGCATTAGGCAGACTTACCACAAAAGGGATGAAATGGAGCAACGCCACAATTAAGAAGGCGTTAAAAATTTGCTTTGCTGCTTGTCCAACCGGTTACAAGACCCTGCAGGAATTAGAGATTCCCCTGCCAGCAATAAGAACCCTGCAAAGAAGGATGCAAAGCGTTAGATTTCAGCCCGGTGTTCTAACAGAGGTTTTGACAGACATGCATTGACAGAACTTGAAAGGGAGTGTGTGTTAACATTGGACGAATAGTCAATCACACCAAGTGTGGAGTTGCACATACTTACAGGGAAACTGTACAGTGATGTGACTTTGCCAGGTCACACCGGAGTAGCAACACACGCTTGTGTGTTTATGTTGGCTGGAAACACAACAAGGTGGAAGCAAGTAGTGGCCTATCATTACAGTTGCAATTCTACCAATGGAGCGAAGTACAAGCCAATTATTATTGAAATAATAAGGAGGGCCTCTACCATAGGGCTACACGAGCTAGATGTCACCACTGACATGGGTAGCCCTAACCAGGCCATGTGGAAATCGTTTGGTGTTGACAACAATGTAACATCCGTGCCACATCCGGCAACACCCGACAGGCAGCTCTATTTTATGCCTGATGTCCCACATCTGGTCAAAAATCTCAAAAGTGCCCTGGTCCGTGGACAGGTGTTCAAAATTCCTGAAGATGTGGTCAAGAAAGAGAACCTCCCCTCTAACGAGGTTTCAGTGGTCCCTATTAAGGACTTGCTGACCTTTCAAGAAGGGATGGCATTAAAAATAGCTCCCCATCTATCAGATGCAGCCATCGTGCCAAGTCACTTTGAGAAGATGAAGGTTGGCCCTGCTCTAAATGTGTTCAGTAAGGCAACAAGTGCCGGGCTAAAATACATGGTTCAGCAAGAAAACCGCCCTCTGTCCAACCTCACAACAGCATGGCTCCTGGAACAGGTTGATCACTGGTTTGACCTCATGTCATCTCGCCATCCAATCACAGCCCTGAGCCGGCTCAAGATGTAGCCTTACCAAAAGGCCATCACCTTCCTCCAGGACATTGTCCACCTGTTCTGTGGGATCAAGATTGGTCCAAAGGGAGGTTGGGAGCCTGTTCAAACATGGGTGATAATGGCAACAACATACATTTTGGCCAAACAGGAGGAAATGCTGACACGAGGACACAGGTTTGTATTGACGTCAAGGTTCACACAAGACTGCCTCGAAAATAAATTCAGCTGTGTGAGGTCTAAAAATCCTGTCCCAACTCCAGTGGAGTTCCATTATGCGCTGAGAATCATCTCTGTGGGGCAGTTCCTTACCACTGTCAGACCTGGGAGCTACCACCCTACTGGAAAAAATCATATATGTGTTAAATCTATAAAAATCCTATATGTTGACTGTATAGTTTAGTATGGATGAAACATGCTGAAAACATATATGGATTATTGTGTGAATTCTTGCAGGATTATGGCCCCTTTTGTGTACAGCGAAACAATAAGAATTTCATATATCTGTAAGTCTAAACACAATAAACGCGAAGTTCTTATATGTTCCACCGCGTGATTTGTGTAAAAAAAACTGAGTTCTCACAAAACTTTGACCCTATTAACGTATGTCAACATATATAAAATGAATATGAAAACAACATAATATATGTATGACTCGCATTTTAAACATATATGGTTTCTTATGTGTCCCACAGCATGATTTGAGTAAGAAACATATTCATTCTCACAAATATTTTACCCCATTTATGTCTACACATAGAAAATGAATATGAAAACAACATAATATCTGTATGACTCACATTTTAAACATATATGGTTTTGATGTGTTCTTATATGCCCCACTCAATGAATTGTGTGAGAAACATATACAGTATATTTCTCAACATTTTGACACCATTTATGTGTCAACATATATTATAATATTTCAATATACATTTTGTATATGTGTAATTCACGCTATAAACATATATGGTTTCTTATGTGTTCTTATAGGTCCCACTGCATGATCTGTGTAAAAAACATAATTCCACCAAAATTGTTTACCACATTTGTGTCAACATATACAAAATGTATATGAAAACATTATAGTATATGTATGATTCACATTTTAAACATGTATGGTTTGTATGTGTTCTTATTAGTCCCACTACGTGATTTCTGTAAAAAACATATTAGTTCTCTCAAATTTTTCATCCCATTTATGTATGTCAACATATACAAAATGTACATGAAAACGACATCAAATCTGTATGATTTGCATTTTAAACATGGTTTTTATGTGCCTCAATCTATGAAAAGTGTAAGGAACATGTGTTTATTAAATTAGCACACCATTTTATATAGTAACATATTAGAAAAGAATGAGAAATCCCAACATTTGTATATTTAAATAATATATTTAATCCAGGCAATGCAAAAACGCGAAGTGCAGTGCTCTGACCAAAACATGCTCTGATCAACAGACAGATGTCATTCTATACTCAGAACAACATGGCTTCTGCCAAAAAACTAAAAAGAAGTCCTTCTGGGGACCAATTTTGAGAGTTAACTGGGTTTTAATTGTCCAAAGCAAGAGGGTTTCTTCAGTTTCTTTGTCTTCATGTTTCTTGTTCTCAACCAGTGTCTTGCTCCGGAGCTCATCAAGTTTGGCGTTGATCGCTGCTCCTATTTGTGAGGGCGTAGCCTGGGGCCATTGTTTCAGTGTGGCTCCTATGAATAAATAAATTACTAATTAATATTAGTCAATAACAGTGACACATTTTTTCCTAAAATGGGTGAACGTTTCCTTAACATTTATCCCCATATCCTTTACATTTTCATTCATGTTAGCCCCACACATCACAAACAAACACACATCAACTTACTATAAATGGCATCAAGTTCTTTGGGGTCCAGAGCAGTCCTGCTTTGCCTTCCCTCCCGGATTTGCCTTCTGAAGTTGCTCTTCAGGAGAACATCCACCGGAAACACAGCTATGAGCATTGTCCATAGGAAGACAGACACTGAACAGGCATTCAATGATGAAGCCCACGCCAGTTTGTCACAGAACACTTGTGCTCCTGGGTATATTTCAATCTGTGAACACAAGATTAATAGAGAAGGCCTATTTTATATGACATTTGACATGATTAACATGTAGACACATTTCGAAAATATGCTTGGAGAAAAGGCACACTAGCGTTACACATTTGACCCCAACCAATGAACACGTTTACGACCCAGTGTCAAGTTCACCATTGTAGGAGATTTCACACAACACAAGGTGAGCAAAGGCATACAAAAATTCTGACATGCTAGAGTATGCATGTTGGTTTGAGGGACACATTGGACTGCACCGATGTCTGGTGGGGCGCGGTTAAACAGCTTTGTGAAAGGAAAACAGTAAATCGTGTAAGTAAATTTTTTTAAATGATAGCTATGTCTGAGAAAAAAGTTATAGTCTACATAGCTACAGTATGCCAACACAGAACTAGTGTTGTCAAATCCGCTTCTAAGAAGCGACTTTGGGTTTGATTTTTTGGAAAGTCGCTTAAAAATATTGGTAGTCCCGGGTTGCAGTTTTTTGGGCTTGTTTCTAAAGTGTAAATGCTTATTTGGGTTTGCCCCCTATATGTCTATGTCTAACGTTAAATAAAGTTTCACTGAGCGCCATCAAAGCAGATGGGTATGTTTTACCCGATTTATGTTTCATAGCAATGCACGCTGCATCTCTAAACTGCTCCGAGCAGTTTTATGTTTGTGGTTAACTCGATGTTAAGCACTCTATGCGGTAATCAGGAAAATAGCGTTGCATAAGGCGTTGTAAAACGTCTGGAGTGGACACAAATACGTTTTTTTTGGCAGTCGTTTAGTTCATTCAAAATTAACACTTCATTTTACAACATATAGTCTAAGTGTTAATATACAGTGCATCCGGAAAGTATTCATACCCCTTCACTTTTTCCACTTTTTATTATGTTACAGCCTAATTCCAAAATGGATTAAATAAAAAATAATTCTCAACATTCTACATACAATACCGCATAATGACCAAGTGGAAAAAGTATTTTAGAATTTTTTGCAAATGTAGTAAAAATAAAAAAATAAAATATCACTTGTACATAATTATTCACACCCTTTGCTGTGACACTCAAAATTGAGCTCAGGTGCATCCCGTTTCCACTGATCATCCTTGATGTTTCTACAACTTGATTGGAGTCCACCTGTGGTAAATTCAATTGATTGGACATGATTTGGAAAGGCACACAGCTGTCTGTATAAGGTCCCACAGTTGATAATGCATGTCAGAGCACAAACCAAGTTATGAAGTCCAAGGAATTGTCTGTAGACTTCCGAGACAGGATTGTATCGAGGCACAGATCTGGGGAAGGGTACAAAAAAATTTCTGCAGCATTGAAGGTCCCAACGAGCACAGTGGTCTCCATCATTCGCAAATGGAAGGCATTTGGAACCACCAGGACTCTTCCTAGAGCTGGCCGCCCGGCCAAACTGATCAATCGGGGGAGAAGGGCCTTGGTCAGGGAGGTGACCAAGAACCCGATGGTCACTCTGACAGAGCTCCAGTGTTCCTCTGTGGAGATGGGAGAACCTTTCAGAAGGACAACCATCTCTGCTGCACTCCACCAATCAGGCCTTTATGGTAGAGTGACCAGACGGAAGCCACTCCTCAGTAAAAGGCACATGACAGCCCGCATGGAGTTTGCCAAAAGGCACCTCAAGGACTCTCAGACCATGAGAAACAAAATTCTCTGGTCTGATGAAACCAAGATTAAACTCTTTGGCCTGAATGCCAAGCGTCATGTCTGGAGGAAACCAGGCACTGCTCATCACCTGGCCAATACCATTCCTAAAGTGAAGCATGGTGGTGGCAGCATCATGCTGTGGGGGTGTTTTTCAGCAGCAGGAACTGGGAGACTAGTCAGGATCAAGGGAAAGACGAATGCAGCAATGTACAGAGATCCTTGATGAAAACCTGCTCCAGAGCGCTCTGGACCTCAGACTGGGGCGAAGGTTGACCTTCCAACAGGACAACGACCCTAAGCACACAGCCAAGATAACAAAGGAGTAGCTTTGGGACAAGTCTGTGAATGTCCCTGAGTGGCCCAGCCAGAGCCCAGACTTGAACCCGATTGAACATCTTTGGAGAGTTTTGAAAATGGCTGTGCACCGACGCTCCCCATCCAACCTGATGGAGCTTGAGACGATCTGCAAAGAAGAATTGGAGAAACTGCCCCAAAATAGGTATGGCAAGCTTGTAGCATCATACTCAAGAAGACTTGAGGCTGTGATTGCTGCCAAAGGTGCTTCAACAATGTATTGAGTAAAGGGTGTGAATACTTATGTACAGTGCCTTGCAAAAGTATTCACCCCCTTGGCTTGTTACTTATTTTGTTACATTACAACCTGTAATTTAAATGTTTTTTTAATCTGAATTTTATGTGATGGATCTGCACAAAATAGTCTAAGTTGGTGAAGTGAAATGAGAAAAAAATAAATATAAAAAATTCTTTTAAAAAATTCAAATCTGGAAATTGGCATGTGCATATGTATTCACCCCCTTTGCTCTGAAGCCCCTCAAAAGTTCTGGTGCAACCAATTACCTTCAGAAGTAACATAATTAGTGAAATGAAGTCCACCTGTGTGTAATCTAAGTGTCACATGATCTGTCAGTATAAACACACCTTTTCTGAAAGGTCCCAGAGGCTGCAACACCACTAAGCAAGAGGCATCACACCATGAAGACCAAGGAGCTCTCCAAACAAGTCAGGGACAAAGTTGTTGAGAAGTACTAGTCAGGGTTGGGTTATAAAAAAATATCCAAATCTTTGATGATCCCCCGGAGCACCATCAAATCCATCATCTTCAAATGGAAAGAACATGATACCACAACAAACCTGCCAAGAGAGGGCCGCACACCAAAACTCACAGACCGGGCAAGGAGGGCATTAATCAGAGAGGCAGCACAGAGACCAAAGGTAACCCTAAAGGAGCTGCAGAGTTCCACAGCAGAGACTGGTGTATCTGCGCATGGGACCACAATAGGCCGTACACTCCATAGAGCTGGGCTTTATGGAAGAGTGGCCAGAAAAAAGCCATTACTTAGTGTTAAAAATAAGATGGCACGTTTTGAGTTTGCCAAAAGGCATGTGGGCGACTCCCCAAATGTATGGAGGAAGGTGCTCTGGTCAGATGAGACTAAAATTGAACTTTTCGGCCACCAAGGAAAACGCTATGTATGGCGCAAACCCAACACATCCCATCACCCCAAGAACACCATCCCCACAGTGAAACATGGTGGTGGCAGCATCATGCAGTGGGGATGTTTTTCAGCAGCGGGGACTGGGAAACTGATTCGAGTCGAGGGAAAGATGGATGGTGCTAAATACAGGGATATTCTTGAGCAAAACCTGTTTCAGTCTGCCTGTGATTTGAGACTGGGACGGAGGTTCACCTTCCAGCAGGACAATGACCCGAAGCATACTGCTAAAGCGACACTCGAGTGGTTTAAGGGGAAACATTTAAATGTGTTGGAATGGCCTAGTCAAAGCCCAGATCTCAATCCAATTGAGAATCTGTGGTCAGTCTTGAAGATTGCTGTTCACAAGCGGAAACCATCCAACATGAAAGAGCTGGAGCAGTTTTGCCTTGAGGAATGGGCAAAAATCCCAGTGGCAAGATGTGGCAAGCTCATAGAGACTAATCCAAAGCGACTTGCAGCTGTAATTGCCGTAAAAGGTGGCTCTACAAAGTACTGACTTTAGGGGGGTGAATAGCTATGCACGCTGAAGTTTTCTGCTATTTTGTCCTATTTGTTGTTTGATTCACAATAAAAAAAAAAATCACATCTTCAAAGTTGTAGGCATGTTCTGTGGATAAAATGATGCAAACCTTCAAACAATCCGTTCTAATTCCAGGTTGTGAGGCAACAAAACATTATTTTTAATATATTTGCAAAAAATTCGAAAACTTTTTTCACTTTGTCATTATGCGGTATTGTGTGTAGAATGTTGAGTCATTTTTTTTATTTAATCCATTTTGGAATTAGGGTGTAACATAATAAAATGTGGAAAAAGTGAAGGGGTATGAATACTTTCCGGATGCACTGTATAGGCTAAAAAGCTCTTGCCCATTCAAAGTTGTCTTCCAAAAAGTGTATCGTTCAACCTTTACCTTAACAGTTAATTTAAAAAAAAGCATAATTTCAATGCGCTTTTCGCTGGGGTTGCAGCTGATGATTGTTAGAATGTCATTCATACAGCCTATGTGCTTTAGGGAGTAGCCCATGTGTAGGCTATAATTTAATAGCCTAATACTAATTGTTTTCACATCTTAAATACATTATTTTATGTCTCCTTTCATCTCAATTATAAATTAAACAAGTGTCCATAATGCAAAATAGGTTAAATTGGTTAAAATTTTTATTTGGTTAGAAAATTTGGGAGAGTAAAAGTGACCGTAGCTTTGCAGAAACATGCACATACGACAAGAATACTGTTACGACTTTACTCTCGGCAATTGCGCTGCCAAGATTTAGCCGTTAAAATTTATTTAAACTACTCATATCCTGGCATTATCAACGTGCTGTCTTACGGGGTTCAAAAATGAGCATGAGCCATTGGCCAAAATGTTTGTAGTATAGGCCCCGGTTCACAGTGCTGTCGTACACCCACCATAATATAATGGCGAAGGTAAGGGTTGTAACAATACTGCAGCACCCGACATTGAAATCCAGATCAGTGTAACAATGTATTAGTGTTGGAATGTTGTTAAAATGAAATACTGTCAATAGAATGTTGCAAATGGACAACGAAAAAGGAATTCTGGTAAACAGGGCTTGAAATTAAGGGCATCCTAGGGAGGTTAAAAATGTTACAGTAAATAAACTGATTCTGGGCTGGTCCCAGAGTGGTAGTTCAAAAATGACAGAATTCATAAACCACATTGTCATATTTGTGATGGTTCTTCTTACTTTGGAATTGTACTGGAATTTTTTAAAATGAATAAATATTGCAAGCCCTGATGGCAAATTAAATACAAAAATGTACAACAATGTGTGTAACAAACAATAAAACCCATAAATAATTGATGACACATTGAAGTCTGTCGTAATATGGGTGATTCATGTCTTTCTATATGCAAAAGGTCTGTTGAGATAGAACTTTATTTATCCCCCGGGCGGGAAATTACAGAAATCATAAAATACACATTGGCTATACAATAAAATGTATAGTACTGACATAGACAATTTTTACTAGAATTCAGTCGTTTTTTAAGCATTGTAGCCATTGTAGAATTGGCTACTGTGACTAGACTGTGTAAATGAACACACAAAGTATAAATCAACTTTCAAAAGTGTTTGAATTCTGTATGTCGACTTTGTGCCACACAAGTACATCATTTAACATATACAATTCGAATAAGATCTCAATGTAATATTTTTATATGGAGTGCCTTATATGTTTAAGAACTACTGAATTCTAGTAAGAATTGTATATGCTAGTTTTAAACCATCCATCCTTCAGCTATTCCATCCATCCATTAGCTATACCGCTTATCCTGTGCAGGGTTGCGGGGGCTGGAGCCTAACCCAGCCGACACAGGACGAGTTTGCTAACAAATTAAAAATAGTTAGAAAATATTCCAGGGCTAATTCAGCATTTGATAATGTTTTCCTTCCAGCATTTAATGAACATCAAATTTCATAAAAGACCTCTTATAGACATACATACCCCTAAGTAGCGATTTAACAATTATTCAGTAACATTATGTTGTCGTTAGATAGGCATCACATCACAGCTATGTCAGGTCATCCATCATCTATATTGCTTATCCATTGCAGGGTCGCGGGGGGGCTGCCGACACAGGGCACACCCTGGACAGGTCGCCAGTCTATCACAGGGCCGACACATAGGGACAGACAACAACTCACACTCACGTTCACACCTACGAACAATTTAGAGTCACCAATTAACCTGCATGTTTTTGGACTGCCGGAGAAAACCGGAGTACCCCGGAGGAAACCCACGCAAACACGGGGAGAACACACAAACTCCATACAGAAAGACCCTTGGGGGTCAGGTGGGGATTGTACCCAGGACCTTCTTGCTGTGAGGCAACAGTGCTACCCACTGAGCCACCGTGCTAGTTTTATACCATATATTAATTTTAAAATAATAAAGAATAATAGAATAAAATAATAATAATAATAATACATTTAATTTATAGGCGCCTTTCTAGACACCCAAGGTCACCATACATGGCAAAGAAAATTAAACAATGTATACAAGTATATACAAAAAATATACAAAATAGAAAATAAAAACAATGTATACAAGTATATACAAAAAAGGCACAATATAACATTTAACACAAGATAGACAAAAGTTAGAGGAAGGGAACATCAATATAGAAAATAAATAAATATATATATATATACAAATATACCTACATATACGTATATATACATACACATATACAGTATATACATACATACAAAAAATAAAAAAGTCAAAGATAACAAACTAAGGGTAGGCTAAGGAAAACAAGTTGGGTTTTGAGGCGGGATTTAAAAATGTTGATGGAGTCAGAGTACCGAATCACAGGGGGAAGGGAATTCCAGAGAATGGGAGCAGCAGCAATTAACGCTCTGTCCCCCATGGAACTGAGTCTGGTTTTGCGGGTGGTGAGGAGACCAGTCTCAGAGGAGCGGAGAGTACGAGAAGGCATTTAGGGTTGGAGGAGGTCAGAGAGGTAGGAAGGGGCAAGTCCATGGAGAGATTTATAGGTGAGAAGTAAAATTTTAAAGGAAATGCGAGATTTGATGGGAAGCCAATGTAGATGAAGGAGGGTGGGAGTGATATGTTGCCAGGGTTTAGAGCGAGTGAGAATCCTTGCAGCTGAATTCTGAACATACTGGAGCCTATCCAGGGCTTTATTTGATGCCCCGAATAGGACACCATTGCAATAATCCAGGCGTGAGGTGACGAACGCGTGAATCAAAGCTTCAGCAACTGCATCAGTTGGTCTGAGTCTGGAGATGTTTCTCAGGTGGAAGAAGGCAGACTTGGTGACAGCTTTTATATGAGGTTCTATAGAGAGGGTGGAATCCAAGACCACACCAAGACTTCTAACCTTGGCAGAGGAACAGATAGAGGAGCTGTCAATAGTGAGGACCACATCACCAATCTTTTTGAGCGGAGCCTGAGGATATATGTATCCTGTATGATTTTTACATATCTTTTCCAGTAGGGCAGGAAGAAGATAGTAGCTTCTTCGCAGACTTCCTGGACACGGTAGAGCCAAATATAACTCCGTCAGTCAGAGTGGAACAGCTGGTGGCGGTGAACAGAGCAGCACCTGACCTCACAAAAACAGAGAAATGCATTCTCTTCCAACTTGCAGGCTACATCGTCCACAAAGTAGTCAGGTTTGCCAACATCTGTGAAAAATGCAAAATTGCAACAGAGAATGATGACAGTCCTAGAAAATAGCATATTAGTTAATTTAAAAGAGTTCAAGGCAGGTGCTCTTTGTCGTCCGACCCAGGAAGCATATGATTTCATTTACCAAATTGAGGAACTATTTCAGACCAAGACTGGTTCCTCCCTCATGGAGCTCTCCAGTACAGTAGCGGTCTTGGAGAAAGAGGCTCAGGCACTTACCAGCAAGATTCCATCATGATGTGGAGTAAATGAACAAATTATGAAAAGATTCATACGGCTCAGATTAAGAATTGAGGCAAAAAAAAAAAATTATGACAGAAAAACACACATAAAAGATGGCCATCTCGGCAGCAAGAGCCAATACAAGAAGATGAAAAGAAACAAAAATGTAACACCTGCCAGCACCCAGCCAACAGTGGTCCTCCACCTGCCAGCACCCAGCCAACAGTGGTCCTCCACCTGCCAGCACCCAGCCAACAGTGGTCCTCCACCTGCCAGCACCCAGCCAACAGTGGTCCTCCACCTGCCAGCACCCAGCCAACAGTGGTCCTCCACCTGCCAGCACCCAGCCAATAGTGGTCCTCCACCTGCAAGCACCCAGCCATCAATGCTCCTCCACGTGCCAGCACCCAGCCAACAACAGTGGTCCTCCACCTGCCAGCACCCAGCCATCATCACTACTCCTCCACCTGCCAGCACCCAGCCAACAGTGCTCCTCTACCTGCCAGCACCAGGGACATTAGAAAAAGTTTAGGTTTTATTAAGGTTTAGAAAGAAGTCAGCGTTAGTTGTAAGATTAGTTTTTAAAAGTGACATTTCTTAAATAATTATATCAATGTAAAAAATATTACAGAATTTTATTTAAGTAAACCAACTTTAAGCGTGCATGGCCTCTCTCTTTGCCGTTAAGGTTTACAGTGTTCATGTTTTTGTTACTAACCCAATGTTCTCGGGTTTTACAACGCCAAATATACCTAATAATTTATGTAAAAATATATTACAGATGTTCAGTTTTTCTCAGTGACAAGCAATATAGACAGCATACATGGTTAAAATTTGCATTGTTTATCTATAGAACAATGCTATTCGTGTTTTCAGAAAAGATGGTATTCATGTTGCAGTTACCCACTGAATGTTCGCGGGTCTGGTGGACCCAAAGATTATAGGGTTTTTAAAACAAAACAGTCAAATATTTATGCATATATTTAACAGAAAACCTTTTTCTTTCATATTATATTTACTTTTTACCTACAATTCCAACACTTGTGTATTACTCTGGATTCGAGTCCACATGAGGCCGGTTAACATGAGTTAGCATCTAAGCCAGCTAAACCAGCTAGCCTGGCTTGACTCTAGACTCCTACACTATTTATACATGAAATGCCGCATATTTGTATCAACTTTTATGTTATAAAGCTTCTTAGCAATAACCAGAGCCATAAAGGCTCTGGCAATAACTATTAATTTATATTTCACTTACCGCGCACATGGCTAGCTAGTCGATGAACAGGTCAGGTTGCAACAGCTGTTAGTTTCAAGCCTTCTTCTAGCTTTAACGTCTTTAACATTTCAAAAATGTTCTAATTTAAAAGGGGGCCAATCCACTAACACGCATTAGTGCGCATGGTCATTTGATTCCGATATGCTGAGAATATACAATCTGATTCTTAAAACGTCTTATGCTTAAAAAAGTGCATCGCAAACGATCCATTCGGCTGCAACTCTACCGGGCTACTTGAAGTTGTTTCTTACTTCCGGGAACTTTTCCGAAGCTACACGATCCGCCATTTTTTGAAAAAAAAAAAATGGTCCATTGGAGTGAACGGAGATGTCGCAACTCTCTCTCCATATGGTTCTGGGTAAACTGAAACTTAATCGCGCTTCGAACAGTCCCCCTCCTGGCAAACCGTTTATACCCCATATCGCTTTCTAAAATGCCATCGTCAAACAACACTTTACAAATTACAACAAACCTACATTTCACCCCACCAACATTTTTTATTTCACCTTTTTTAATTCAAACACACAATGTCCCTGTAATCAGCTTGTGATTATTTGGCCAAAGATTTCTTTTTGTTCCTTTTACAAATGTATAATCAGGTAGCCTCTCCCCTCCAGCAACCCACACACACCAACCACAAAGCATTATGCAAATGAGTACGCGATGACGCCACGCAAATGCATTGACATAAAACAAAATATGATTTGATGGTTATTTATACTAGTGCTATACTAATACTTATTTATACTATAGCTTTTATTGCAAAAACCTGCTTCCCCCCCATTGACTCCCATTATAACCGGTTTAGAACTAATCCCAGGTAAAATGGCTGCCAAATTTGGACATTCTTGTATAGCACTATTGCACATACCACCTAGAAATCAATATTTTGTGGAATAACCCAGATTTTCAAAGTTGTATTATGTCTTTTAAATTTAATATTAACTTGTTTTATTTGCATTACTCAAGGTCTTTTCATTTCAGTATACACAGGATAGGATGTTATATCCATTATGCCATACTCCAAGATGAACACTTCAAAATACAATATTTTAGAATGGACTTGGGTTGAGAGCAGATATGTCATTGGGGTTTTCAAGTGGGAACCCTCCATCCCGGATGTTTAGTTGATTTGAGCCCACGACACCTTCAGAAGGCTTAACAGTGAGCAATGACGTCTCAGAGCCACCCCCCTCTATATCCGCTCTCGGCATGGCCAGATATTATGAAAGAAATAAAAGTTGTTTATTCCGAGAGATATCCCTATTACCAATTCCTGCAGGTACTTTCTGCCAACTTTGCAGGGATATTTACCACCTGAAAAGAAGATAATCTTTCCCTACTCTCCTGCAGGCTTGAGAAATTACGCTCTGCAGGAAAGACTTACCTTTTATACTTTGTCCTGAGATTAAACCACTTTTTATGGTTTTTCAACATGATGTTCTTTACTATTGTGCCCATATAGGATCCATCCTTTTCAGCCACAGCCACTGGCTACTTCTTTCTGCTATATCTAATATAGCTTTAGTGGTTTGGCGCAATTCTTTGCCGCAGATCCCTAACTTCTTAAGTAGTTTGGTTGTTGATATTGCCACAAATCCACGGCATCCAACTTCCACAGGACACCTTTGTTCTCCAACCTCGCTGTTCTGTCTCAGCTGCTAATTCGCTATAGCGGAGTTTCTTTCTTTCGTATGCCTCGTCTATTGCTTCTTCCCACGGGACTGTTAGTTCTATAAAATAAACAATTTGCTGTGTGTTGGACCCGAGTAATAAATCTGGTCTTAAGTTGGTTGTTGCAATCTCTGATGGGACTCTCAGTTGTTGGCCGATATCAGCAAGCATTTTCCAATCACATGCTCTCCTCAGCTGCCCTGAGTTGTGTTTTGCCCAATAACTCTTCTTTCCCAGTACTCCCTCCCTGACAAAGTGAATGTGGTGCATGTCGCCCTCTGCTCCAATTTGCGAGGGCATTAACTGTTGAGAGCCTATGCTCTATTGCTTCCGCCAAGCATTTTAGTACTTGATTGTGGCGCCAGGTGTATCTTCCTTGAGTAAGGCTCATCCTGCACCCAGCCATTATGTGTTTGAGATTAGCCGTCCCGCCACAGAGGGGACATGTTGGATCCTCACATACCCATTGGCTAAGATTTGTCGATGTTGGCAGTACTTCGTTGGTTTCCCTAACAATGAAGCTAATTCTTGTGGATTCCATTCCCAACAAGTCTGTCTAAGTAATTTTCCTTTGCTCTACACTTTCCCAGTTCATCCATCACCCTTGTTTGGCTTGTGAGACAGTTTTAGCGCTTCTTACTGCTTCCTTTTGCTTACGTATCTGTTCTAATTGACTAAATTGCGTTCTTCCGAAGGGGTTGCTTTTGACCATCTCTGTTTACTTGTACCAAGTCCAAATCCTCCTCGTCCATGTTGTACTTGTTTTACTATTTCCGTATGTTTAACCCCCTGAACCCCACAACCCGCCAACAGGATCAAAATGCATGTTGTCTTTAAAAATCGCCAAAATTACACCATTTATCATACACAGAAACTTTAAGAACAGCCGTTCTCGTCGGACCAGACTTTCCAACGCTCCCTAAGCCTTGAATGACTCAGCTGAGACCTGTAGTCACATGACAACAAATTAGCAAATCTTCAACTGCACTGCAAGCTGGAGCAGAGAGGGGAGGAGCCTGAGACAGAGAGATAGTAAAAATTTAAATAGTTCAATATGTATAACATAATGGAGTCTACCCCTTTTTTCCAGTATTAGTAACACTTGTGGGCATATGAAAAAATGTTGTATATATAGATTCCATATTTTTATTTTTTTTATAAAATGAATTATCAAAGAAACTCGTTAATTTTGTTCAGCATAGGCTTAGTATAGGAAACAGAAATTAATAGTTCACCGGTCTGAGTCGTTCGTAAAATTTTCACGTGACAGCCCGATATGCTCAGTATAGGAGAGAGAAAAAAGAGTAGTTCACCCCTCAAATGGGTCTTCGGGTCTGATTTGTTCGTTCAATTTTCACGTGATGGATAGGCTCTGCATAGAAAAGAGAAATGTTTAGTTCGCCATGGTTATGTTGTCAAGATTACGCCATAGTTATGATTGACTTGTCTATGATAATTAAGACCCTAAAAACAGTTGCTATATACTACTTTACTGAAACGTGATATATTGTATTTTGCCAAAAAATCTTGATATTGATGTAATATTGATATAACTTTAAGATGTAGCCTATTTGATTATTATCAGGTTGTCCTTGTTAACTTTTTGCACTTAGCAATAACATGCTGTGTACACACGCTTACACACTCTACTAAATAAAATGTTAAATACAAATAGATCAGTAAAATCACACCATACAGCCAAATAACAATCACACTCGCTAAGCCTAGCAGAGTAGCAGTCACGTGAAAAATGAACTAAGACAGGACAGGAAACCGAAATGAGTAGTTCACCCCTATCGTTCGTTCAATTTTCTCGTGGCAGCCGCAGAGGCTCAGTATAGGAAAGAGAAAAGAGTAGTTGGTCTTCTAACCTGATACAATAATACAATACAATAATTTTATGAACAATCAATTATATAATAATAATATTGTGATAAGTTGCGTACACCAAGAAAGATTCAAAAATATAATTTATCACAGTTGAAATCACCTTTTCTGGACTAAAGACAAAAAATTCGTCGGTCTATTCTTGTTCTGAGAAGTGAAGGCTTTTGCATGCGTGGAATTGCCATGCAACTAGGGATACATACAACAATGTGTACTACTCCCTTCACAGAAAAGTACAAACTGGTTCTAACCAGAATATAAAGAGAAGCGGGAGGCTCCGGTGCACAACTGAGCAAGAGGACAAGTACATCAGAGCAGTGTGAAAAAGAGAGTCTCTAGTTTGAGAAACTGGCAGCTTCATTAAAGTGTACCTGCAAACCACCAGTCACAGTGAAGAGGTGACTCCTGTATGCTGGCCTTCTAGGCAGAGTAGCAAAGAAAAAGCCATATCTGAGACAGGCCAATACAATTTTAAAATTAAGATGGGTAAAAAAAAAAAATTGGTCAAGGGGTACTTTGGTGCAGGTAAAGTGGGAGATTTCAAAAGGGTAAAAGGGATCTTGAATAAGGAAGGCTATCACTCAATAATGTCATGCCATACCCTGTGGATGGCGCTTAATTGGAGCCAATTTCCTCCCACAACAGAACAATGACCCAAAGCACAACAGCTCCAAACTATTTAGGGAAGAAGCAGTCAGCTGGTATTCTGTTTATAATGGACCAGCCAGATCTCAACCCTATTGATCTGTGGGGGCAGCTTGACCGTATGCTATGTAAGAAACGCCCAGAGCCAATCCAACTAGTGGGAGGTGCTTCAGGAAGCAAGTGGTGAAATGTCTTCAGATTACCTCAACAAATTGACAGCTAGAATGCCAAAGGTCTGCAATGCTGTAATTGGTGCAAACCGAGGATTATTTGATGAAAGCAAAGTTGGAAGGACAAAATTATAATTTCAAATAAAAAGATTAATTTCGAACTTTGTCAATGTCTTTGGCTGGTCCGTTGCGCCGGAAGTCCATTCATTTCAACGGGGACTTCTTGACCAACTGGCACCCTAGAGGACAACGGTTTCCGTTGCAAAATCCCAATTTTTGCGTCAGAGCGGACCGTTGAAATGAACAGGAAGCGGAATTCCACTTATATTTCGAACTGTTAACTGCTGTACTGTCGTTAAATACACATGAAATATATCGATATAATGTAATCAGTTAACATTGAATATTTACAACCTTATAATAATAATATAAGCATATTATAAAACATCGTTAAAATTACTTAAATGTCACTTTCCACTGTGACTTCGCTTGCTGTCGCTAACCAAGCAGCCTCTCTCTCTGACTAGCTTGGCTACGGTAGCACCAAATCGCAAATATTAGAGACTCCATTGTTGCTTTCCTATGGTCTGCACTTACGTTGAGTGCGGACCACACACACACCGTAACGCCCTGTTTACAATTCATCCGTTGCGCTGGTCCGTTGCGCCGGAATTCCATTCATTTCTATGGGGACTTCGTGACGGACTGGCCCCTTAGTGGACAACGGTTTCCGTTGCAACATCTTGACGGACACATTGGATTTTCCCAACTTTTGCGTCGGAGTGGACCGTTGAAATGAACAGGAAGTGGAATTCTACTACTATCGCGAACTGTTTACTGTTGTACTATCGTTAAATACACATGAAATATATTGATATAATGGAATCAGTTAACATTTGAATATTTATAACCTTATAATAACAATATAAGCATATTATAAAAGATCGTTAAAATTACTTATATGTTCCTTTCCACTGTAACTTCGTCTGCGATCGCTAACCAAGCAGCCTCTCTGACTAGCTTGGCTGCGATAGCACGAAAGCTGTCCTCTCGTCTACACTTGACTTTTTTAATTCGGGCAGCACGGTGGCTCAGTGGTTAGCACTGCTGCCTCACAGCAAGAAGGTCCTTGGTTCAAACCCCACCCAATGGCCTTTCTGTGTGGAGTTGCGGGTTTCCTTTCATCAAAAAAAAAACATGCTCCATCCTCCATTCTCCTGACCAGTCACTGCCGATTCACTTGGAATCGGTCTGTGTGTCTTATGTGTGTAAGCAAGTCTGTCGAAATATGTTGGGTGAGCAAGTCTGGCGAAAATTGGCCGCCGTGGTGTATCCCTCAGACTGAGTGTTGTGTTTGATAGCTGTCGGTTCTGTGTAATTAATTGGTGACGTAAAGCGCTATGAGTCTTGAGAAAAGCGCTAAAAACTAATTAAAATGAATTATTATTGACTTGCGTTGAGTGCAGACCACACGCTGTAACGGACATGGGCGTTACACAAAATTTTTGGGGTAACCCCATACTTTTGAGCGGTAATGTAGCTTACATTTACTCTGTCATCTGTCAATGAAAAGAAATCCACATCTATAAAGTTAAGTTTGAAATTGTAATATGACAATTTACTAGTTATTTTAAATGAACAGTGATCAATGTTCCTTATATAGTATAATGTTATGCAATGCCTTTGTAAAACATATACAATTATTCAACTACACTTTCTAACACAGAATACCCGCCAAGCATGACAATGAGCAGTGTTAATTTACTAATCAAGCTATATAATGCACACAACATGAGTTTGATCTGTGTAATAATGGTTTCAAATGTATGTATACTTTCTTATACATTTCTCACAAAACGAATAAAAGTACAATGGGTTACATGCACTTGATTCAAATAGTGAATTACAGCAATTGAAAAACAAAGATTTTTGTTTAAAAAATATATAATACCAGCCTGCAACATGAATCACCAAGGAATCTTAGTGTCTGAATAAGTTAGGTATTACCTGAAAAAAGGATTTTGGAGATTAATGGTACTAATGTGCTCTTAGACCCTTCAAATAGTGTATCAAAAGTATTGAATCTCAAAACTGCACATTGTCTTAAAGGATAACCATTTTGTTAAGACTGAAATGCAGGTATAATATTAGACAAAAGAAGAAAAAAAAAACAATGTATCAGTTACAACACATCAAATTACATGATTTAACACCTTTAATACATTGCTGATTTAAACCACGTTCAGTTTACATACATGTTAACTTATTAAAAGTAGAGCAAAATGCTTACAGCTGCACTCAGGGCATCTGTGTAATTTCATGTAAAACAAAATTACCCAGTTAATAAGCTTTGTCCAATATAAAATAGTCAATACCAATGGGCTACTCATTGTGACACAGTGTCACCAGCATGGCAAGGTTTTACATTTTGTGAACTTTTTTTATACATATACATATACATATACCTCTGTCTTGAGGACACTGGGCATTTCATAAATATTTTTTACAATTGGTAAATAGAAACAATTTGTATCAACAAATAAAGTTGTCTCTAAACATTTGTGGCTTTAATGTTTACGGTACCGTCTTAAATGAAGCGGAGACTACTTTCAATACTCCTCCTTTATTAAACCATTTGCCAGCAGACGTAAAGCCAAATTCCAGAGTCAACCCATAACGACAGTCTATTTTGAGTGTTTCATAGGAAGAAACATTCGGGCAATTTTTTAAACCTTCTGGTGAAGACACAAGACCTTCTTTAAAGGGGCCCTATTATGCTTTTTGGGGGTTTTTCCCTTTCCTTTAGTATGTTATATAGCTTTTTGTGCATGTAAAAGGTCTAAAAAGTTACAAAGCCCATAGTCCACGCCAAAGGAAGCTACTCTCTCTCACAGAAAACACTGCTCCTGAACTGCCTAAAACGTCGCGTTTGTAGTCCAGCATTTACTTCCGTAACTTATCTACGTCACTAAGTCAAACAATTGAATAATGTTTGGCACGCCCTCAACCAGAGCCAGTCAGAGCGAAGGCAGGGTGGTTTCGCCATGTCGAGAGAACGCTGGTTTTGTCAGCGGGAAGGCAAATTCCCTTTGTTTGGCCAGCTGACCAATCAGAGCAGACTTGGCTCGTCGGGAGGGGGGGTCTTAAAGAGACAGGAGCTAAAACGGTGCGTTTCAGACAGAGGGTGAATAGAGGTGCTGCAGATCCAGGCAGTTTAGAAAAAATGTATTGTTTATTGAACATTAAAACGCGAAAACCTATTCTAGTAGAACTCCTAAATAATGGTATGAACCTGAAAAATGGCAAAATAGGGCCCCTTTTTTAGGGCCCCTGACATGTTTTATCAGTCAAAAAATACCTTATTTGCTTTTTTTTGTGCGCCTTTAGCTCTTTATCTCTCTACAAAAAAAAAAAACGACCACAACATTCAAATCAGCATCTTTTTTTTACATCCGTTTATATCTAATTTGTTGTCCCAAAGCATTCATAAAAAAAACTTTCTATGGTGCAATAAATGAATGCCATTCTGTGTGATTATATAAATATATACAGTATATATACTGTATATATACATGGACACACACACACTCACACATATATATATATATATACACACACATATATATATATATATATATATATACATATGCATATAAACTGCTAAAAAAATTAAAGGAACACTTTTTAATCAGAGTATTGCATCAAGTCAATTAAACCTCTGGGATATTAATCTGGTCAGTTAAGTAGCAGAGGGGGTTGTTATTCAGTTTCAGCTGCTTTGGTGTTAATGACATTAACAACAGGTGCACTAGAAGGTTGAGACGACCCCCAAAACAGGAATGGTTTTCCAGGTGGAGGTCACTGACATTTTTCCCTCCTCATCTTTTCTGACTGTTTTTCACTAGTTTTGCATTTGGCCTGTGTCAGTTTCACTACTGGTAGCATGAGGCGATACCTGGACCCTACAGAGTTTGCACAGGCAGTCCAACTCCTCCAGGATGGCACATCAATACGTGCCATTGCCAGAAGGTTTGCTGTGTCTCCCAGCACAGTCTCAAGAGCATGGAGGAGATTCCAGGAGACAGGCAGTTACTCTAGGAGAGCTGGACAGGGCCGTAGAAGGTCCTTAACTCATCAGCAGGACCGGTATCTGCTCCTTTGTGCAAGGAGGAATGGGATGAGCACTGCCAGAGCCCTACAAAATGACCTCCAGCAGGCCACTGGTGTGAATATGTCTGACCAAACAATCAGAAACAGACTTCATGAGGGTGGCCTGAGGGCCAGATGTCCTCTAGTGGGCCCTGTGCTCACTGCCCGGCACCGTGGCGCTCGATTGGCATTTACACCCTGCACGGCACCCTGATTGCCATTAGGTTTAGGGATGAAATCCTTGGACCCATTGTCAGACCCTACGCTGGTGCAGTGGGTCCTGGGTTCCTCCTGGTGCACGACAATGCCCGGCCTCATGTGGCGAGAGTATGCAGGCAGTTCCTGGAGGATGAAGGAATTGATACCATTGACTGGCCCCCACGCTCGCCTGACCTAAATCTAATAGAACACCTATGGGACATTATGTTTCGGTCCATCCGACGCCGCCAGGTTGCACCTCAGACTGTCCAGGAGCTCAGTGATGCCCTGGTCCAGATCTGGGAGGAGATACCCCAGGACAGCATCCGTCGTCTCATTAGGAGCATGCCCCGACGTTGTCAGGCATGCATATAAGCACGTGGGGGCAATACACAGTACTGAGTACCATTTTGAGTTGCTGCAATGGAATTTCGGCAAAATGGACTAGCCTGCCGCATCATTCTTTCACTTAGATTTTCGGGGTGTCTTTGAGTTCAGCCCTCTGTAGGTTGATAATTTTCATTTCCATCAAACGATGTGGCATCCTTTCGTTCCTAACACATTACCCAGTCCATATCAGTATAGATATCCAGAATGATTATTTTTCCCATTGAGATCTGATGTGTTTTCAAAGTGTTCCTTTAATTTTTTTGAGCAGTGTATATACACATATATACATACATACTGTATATATACACATATATATATATACACACATACATACATACACATATATACTTACATATATACATACAACACACACACATTTATATGTATATAAATATGTATATCTATATATATATATGTGTGTGTGTGTGTGTATACACATGTATATATATACAGAATATATATGTATATATATACATACTCACACACACACACATACATATGTGTATAAATAAATAAATATATATACAGTACTGTGCAAAGGTTTTAGGCTCGTGGGAAGTCTTTAAAGTTAGAAAAAATATATACATAAAAAAATAAATGTTAATTGTTTATTTTTTTGATCAATTCATAAAATACAAAGTGAGGTAAAAGCAAATTTGTGTCAAATCAACATTTGGGGTGACCACCCTTCGCCTTCAAAAAAGCGTCCCCTGCCTAAAACTTATGCACAGTACTGTGTATATATATATATATATATACACACACACATATGTATATATATATGGGTGAGTGTATATATATATACACATATATTTACATACATATACACACACACACACACACACACACATATATATATATATATAATGTATATATACATTAATAATAGGCATAACATTAAAATTATGGAACATGTTTCAGTTGTACTGTACAAAATGTAATTTAAGTATAGTATATTTCAAATTAGTCTTTAGGAACTTAAGTGATCAATCATGAAAACAAAAATGGGTCCCATAGGAGCAAATGCAATCGAGTCCCCTTGCATTTACCGGCCACGTGAGGAACAGTATACCCCCATTAGAACTTGCACTCTGAAACAAACTGCAGATGAGAAATCTTTCTGCACGTTCTTGAGTATATTTAGTGAGAGTCAGATGCTCTCACAACATATGCTCCTTGACAACAGTTGTATTCATTTGTCTTAATTAATCTTGGAAGATAAGCAAATTCCATATCTTGAAATTAAAACAGATGGAAATAGATATAACTGATTCAATTGTGTATTTATTGAAGATGCAGGGTCTCTGTCGTAACAAGCAATGTAACGGTCCTATTTAGGATATGGCTTTTATTATTTTCATGTTAATTTTTGCTACCCATGTAGCAGTCCAACACACCTCCAGCTGCAAACCAGTGCGATGGGCGTCACAACCTGTTGAATGGCGGATCCAATTGCCTATGAATAGTGCAATTACCGAGTCATATACATAAGAAAAAATAAGAAGCAAATTGTACACTGCAATTATAGCTAATTACGAAGTCCCTCATGACTGAATTAGTACTGCTCAAACTACAAACATTAATTTATATCCTAAGGATCTTGTCATCTCTTTTTCATCGACAAGTAGCCTTCGTGCCTGTGCAGTCAGTGTTTGATTTTGAGGGGTGACTTAATTATTTTTATATTATACAGTTAAAATGAAGCCTACTATTTAGCCGATTGCCCCCTAGCATTAGTTACAAGTAAAAAATTTAAATAAACTAAAGAGAATGTGTTTGTTCTCTGAAAGTCATATTTGGGGAGTGGTCCAGTTATTTAACATGGAAAGGTTCAGTTCGGTTCAGGGTTTTTTGCTATACTCTTGTTAGGGATATTCACATCAAAATCAAAACTAAAAATATAAACTAAGGTACATGAATAAAACGGACCATCTACACCATTAGAGCAACAGTAAACAAGTTTAAAAGGATTAGAGCTGTGACAACCCTGCCTGTACAAGACAAAATAAAAACCTTTCGGGCAACAACCAGTTTGAAGCCTACACCCTACTGTGAATAACACTGTTTGACATCTTGAAGTCCCAGGACATCTTTAAAGGATACATGACATCAGGGACTCTTAGTACCAGGACGAATTAGCATAAAATATGTTCATCTCTGCGAGTAAGCAAAAAAGGTTATCCAAACATACAATATTCTTACCAGTCTCTTAACATAACCCCATTTGATTTTAAGATGATCTGATGGGATGTGAACAAGCAGAGGTAAGAGATTTAATGGAATTGGCTTAAATCACTTACTATGCACTTTCACACCTTGATAGGGGAACACTCAAACTTTTAAGGAAACATTTAGTAAATGTAAAAGAGTAAATGCACTGGGTGTCAACAATTCAACTTTTGTCCTTGAGCAATAGCATCACAATAAAACTAGATTTATTCATATTGCTGAGCTTAGAACGCATTTGATAAACAATACATTTATTCACAATGTTTTGCTCATATTAATAAAGGGTGCCGATAATTCGGGGTGGATTGTCTGTTTAAAATAAATAAATGTGTGTGTGTGTGTGTGTGTGTATATATATATATATATATATATATATATATATATATATATGTGTGTTTATATAATGTATACAAACATACAGATGAAGTTGGAAGTTTACCAACGCCTTCGGCAAATATATTTTAACTCAGTTTTTCACAATTCCTGACATTTAATCCTAGTGAACATATCTTGTATTAGATCAGTTAGGAGCACAACGTTATTTTAAGAATACAAAATGTCAGAATAATAGTAGAGAATATTACTTATTTACTTTTTATTTCTTTCATCACATTCCCAGTGGGTCACAAGTTGACATACACTTGGTATTTGGTAGCATTGCCTTTAAAATGTTTAACTTGTCTTTTGGTGTCAGAAAAGCTCCATATAAATAAAATGTGTTATGATTATTAAACCTTCCGCGTCGCCTTCAACAAGCTTATGGAATAAGTTGCTGGAATTTAGGACAGTCATTTTCCTTTTTTCTGTGAAGTGCACCAGTCCCTCCTGCAGCAAAGCACCGCAACCAACATAATGCTGCCACCCTGGTGATGGTATTCTTCGGCTTGCAAACCTCACCCTTTTTCCTCCAAACCTAACGATAGTCATTATGCCAAACAGTAACATTGTTGTTTCATCAGACCAGAGGACATTTCTCTAATAAGTGGCTTCCTCCTTACAGAGCGGCCTTTCAAGTTATGTCGATATAGGACTTGTTTTAATGTGGATATAGATATTTTGTACCCGTTTCCTCTTGCATCTTGTTTTGCTTTTGTTCTGGGATTGCTTTGCCGTTTTCGTAAAAAGTATGATAATCTCTTGGAGACAGAAAGCGCCCCCTTCCTGAGTGGTATGACGTCTAGGTACTATTGTTTGTACAGATGAACGTGGTACCTTCAGGCATTTGGAAATTGCTCCTAAGGATGAAAGTGACTTGCGGAGGTCCAAAATTTTCTTTCTGAGGTCTTTGATGATTACTTTAAATTTTCCCATAACGTTAAGCAAAGAGGCTTTTCAAAGCTGTTTAAAAACACTGTCAACTCAGTGTATGTAAACCTCTGACACACTGTAATTGTGATATACTGAATTATAAGTGAAATAATATCTGTAAACAAAAATGACTTGTGTCATGCACAAAGTAGATGTCCTAACCGACTTGCCAAAACTATAGTTTGTTAACAAGAAATTTGTGGAGTGGTTGAAAAACGAGTTTTAATGACTCCAACCTAAGTGTATGTAAACTTCCGACTTCAACTGTGAATATACAAGACTTAACAATACAGTGCAATGTTTTCTATAAACATGTCTGCTTATAGCTGAATTAATAATAAACAAAGTTTTACAACTTTAAATAACATAATTTCCAAACTGGTCCACTGCTTAAAAAAAATCTACTTATGAGTTAAATTATGTTTTTGGCATGACTTAAGCACATGTCTTTTCAAATAAATAGCTCAGCAAATATCTATATTCTGTTAGTAAAATAGGGTTAAAAACACTAATACTTAGTGCTTTGCATTCAATGAAAAAAGGAGGTGTAAACAACTTGTTTACGACTAGAGTGTATGGTCATCCCATATAAGGGCGACAAAAGTTCATACTTTTGAGGTATGCTTCCACTCTATTATGAACTGCATTAACTGCATTAAACCATGATACTAACAGCAGCCACATTATATTTACAGCATTCTAGAATCTGTGCAATACTGCCTATAGTATTCTTATTCCTTCATGTATAAAATATGCAATGTTCAATATGAAGCTTTTTACTTTCATTTGGAATCACTGTAGACTGCCTTAGAACTTGATTTATAGAGATAAACTTCAGACCTTGTGACAGGCTTTCAAAAAGAAATCGCTGCCCAAAGAAATACTTGATAGCATAGCATGACAAAATGCATGTGCAGAGGCCAAAGTAGTCCATATAATCAAGTTCTACATTCTATACCCATTCTTCAGTGTGACTTAGCATCAAAATTCTTCAAATGAGTCAGAATGTATGATTAAGTTTAATTACAAAACCATACTTAATGACACGAACTCAGCTTTGTAACAATGACAGCAGCAAGTTGCTGTGGATCTGTCACATGTGGGTTTTTCTCCATGACTGAGTGGACCACGTAAGCAGGGAAAATGTTGCAGAGGTTTCGATATGTTTGGTACTGGTGCTCTGGAATCGCATGACGCTCCTGATTTTCAGGTACAGACAGGCCATCCCACGGTGAGCGCCATATCTGTTCCATTTTGTCCGGCATACTGCGAACCATCACTCGCTCGCAACATGGCTGCATTAGACTATTACTTAGGGGGTATGAGTGATATCCATAGGATTCATTACCACAAGGCAGAGGGTCCCAACTTGCATGCTGCTCACGGCACAAGGGAGGCCTCCGCTGCCTCATAGGGTTGCCTTCATACAGTCTAGAATCGGAAATGCTGTCCATGCGCGTCATGCCCAGCGAGCGTCCAGGCTGTGAGGGTGAAGATGGGAGGACATTCTGAGGTAACGGATAGTCTCCTGGACAGCTGGACCTGGCTCCAACCACAGGGTGCTGGATGTGTGGTGCCAGATGAGAGACAGACTGTTTCCGCTGGCCATGCTTGTGCTCCTCTGGTCCATAGCTTTGAACCCTTGTCAGTGGCTCATGGTGAAATCCTTGGGGAAAAGCCTGAAATCTGCTCAGAGCTGAAGACTGGTGCTGTCCCTTTTTGCTCTCATCTAAGCTACTGTCCACTGATCTTGGGTACAGATCCCCAAAAGAGAAGGAGTCACTGTTTGAATGGCTAAGACAAGTGTCTGCTTGATGGCTGGAGCTTCTCTGATATACACCACAGTCATGTTCAATGCTACGGAAGCTGTCGACATTGTGCGTGCTGCTCATACTCAAGTTTGAAAAATCACTAAGCATTGAGTAGTATCCATGGTCACTCACATTGTCATACTTTGGAAACGGTTCACTGTAGGTGACGGAGGCGCCATGGCTGTTGGTTACTAAAATTGGTGGGTATTGTACGCTTGACATGTGCTCCAGGGAGCTGTGGGTAAAATGGAGAGATCCTGGTACAGGGCTGCTGGCTGATCTTGTGTTCAAGGCAACAGCCGCATGGCTTTTGGCTGGTTGCATGGTGGGCACGCTAAGAGCAGACACAAGAGAAGGCACGGAATTTACCTCAGGCTTCCTAAGAGCGGACAGTCTCTCTTCTGGTTCACATGCCACTGAACGTATGCTAGGATCAGACTGTCGTTTGGGGGCAACACGTTTCGCCTCAGAGCAGCAGTCTCCTTTTATTGTTGTTGGTCCGGAGCCAACCTTGGCCAGAGCCCCCTCACTCATAGTTTTCACTGCAGAAAGCTTGGCAAAAGCCCTCAGTTCATCAGCAACTGATCGCAGAGGCTGGTTTGCACGTTCTGGATGGTAGTACTTGCATTTATGTCCATATGTGCATTTTTTCCCTGTTTAAAAATCACACAAAAGAAAACTCATCAGAATATATTAACATTTTCATGGTAACATAATCAAAACATATGACAGCGTCCATATTGTGCGCTATTTGATTTTGTATTAATTTATTATTACTTTATTTAACGTAACAGTCACAGCTTTTGAGATAATTTATAAATGTTCGATTGCTCTACGTTCTATGCCAATTGCAGATTTTTAATAAATACACGTGAGCAGTGTTTCCGGGACCGGTTACCTTCAAATGTATCGGACTTTTGATAAATTAACGGCAACTGCATTGAGTGCGTTCAGTGGTGCCGGCGTGTCGCTATAGGTCATTCATTAGGGGCTTTAACCCAGAATGTTTCTAGCCACAAATTTTTTTTTAAATAAAGATTTCTTTAAAACACTTTATGTGCGTGTGTGAGTGAAACGCTGGTCACACCGCAGGCAAAAGTGGCGCAAATACGATTTTTTTGCCCAAATGTGACTCAGGTCTGTTTTTTTCATAACAGTGTGAACAGCACAAATTACATGGAATGCGATCTTTTCAAAATGGATTTGGGGCACTTTCATATGTGGTACTAAATCGGATAGGTCTGATTTTTTGCAATGCGACTTCAGTCTTAACAGTCAATTCAGAATCCATGCGACTTTTACGTCTCTCTAGCAGTGTTGCCAGATCTTACGAGACAAAGAATCAACTTTTCTTTCAAAAACAAGCCCAACAAAATGCACTACAAAAGGCCATACAAAATTATTAAAACTAGGGGTGTTTATGAAAATATTAAACATTTTCCATAAGAAATGTCAAGCGTTTACCGCTCTCTCACACATATCGTGTGTGTGAAGTCCTTACTTCATCGTGTTATTGTAATACATTCTAATTTGGCCGCACCCTCGATCCACTTCGTTTAAAGCTCTACTGTCATTGTGAATAATCAGAGAGATTTTAATATTTATATAATGAATTTAATAAATGTGCAAACATATAGATTTTACAGAAAAATAAACCTAAACACTTGAAGAAATAAAAGCTCAAGAATAACAATGGGTCAAAGAAAGCCTTCACATAGGCCTACTACTTTTTACTACTGGTAAAACTCGAGCTCGGCAGGATTTGCACATTTTCACATTTAAAAGCACCTTTGATAGTATCAGACGAATGAGCAGACTGTCATCCAATGGCAATGCATTGAGGAAAGTAGCCTAATGTAAAAAAGACATTCGCTTCTTAGATTTTTTTACAAGCAACCATATTTTTAAACAAGCCCAAAAAACCACAACCCCTGATTTTTTTAAGCGACTTTGAAAAGAAAGAAGCTCAAAGTTACTTGTTATAAGCGGACTTGGCAACTCTGCTCTCTAGATCTATAGAGTTCTTTACTATATGGACGGAAATGCCCTATTTAGCTAGCTCAAGCCCTACCTCTTGTTTAATTTATTTTGTCTAGATAAAGTTTTTCTTTGAAATACTTGAATTGTTAATATTTTAAATACATAAAAAATTCGTTTTTGTACACTCTGCCCCTATTTCAATTTTGACGTTTTTTCCTGGTCGAAAGCGTGCTATTGTCGGCTAACGGAGCCTCTGCACATTGGAACCAATTCATATCTTTTCAGTTCTCATCCTTGCACTAAAGTATAGCGCAGGTAATATTTTGATGGTATCGCATGTGGTAATGCTCCATCCCATGTTTTAAATCTATTATACAGTGAACATTGAACTGAAGCTTAATTTAAATTTTGTATGATCGCAATTAAAATCACAATTGCAATATCTGTCAGAAAAATCGCAATTAGATATCTTCCCCAAATTGTACAGCACAAGTTTAGACATCTTATAAATTTATGTTAAAAAATCTATATCTACATATTATCTGAACAATTTATCTAAGTGCTGAAACCATTCAGTAAAATTCTGGAAAGTGGTCAAATCCCTTTAAAGGCAGTGTTTCATCCTGTCTTCCTCAGCAGATAATGCCGGATTCCAGTCATAAAAACGAGATGATGTTTTTAACCATTATTTTATAAAATCAGGCTCTCTTTTTGATGAATGCAATAAAGTTGTTGGGACACAAATGGCACCAGGGGATGCCGTATACAGAAGTGCAGAAAGAGAGATTCTTTATAATAAATTTTAAAAAATCATGCGATGCGTTATAAATAAATCGAATTGTCGCATCCACATCTGAAGGCCGCTATGTTTGTCCTTTATTCCCTAGAGTAATGTCCCTGGTCCCACCCACAAGTATAGGGATCGGATAAGCCTAATGATTCTGAACTTCAATCATGCATGCAACGTGCATGTTCAAAATCGCCTTTCAATCTAGTACGTGTGATGTGCTGCTGAGCCTGGCTGTTTTCTGTGCAGATAAAAATGAGTGAAAAACATAGGTTGTTGGAGAGATTCTTTAAAAGGGGTCAGGGAGATAAAATGCCCAATGAAGGAGAAGATAATAGTGCAGAGCCCGAGGACGCGAGGAAAAACAAGTCCTCTTTCAAAAGAAAGTATGACGAGTCACACATAAAGTATGGCTTTGTTGCGACAGGTGACGCACATGCCCCTAGCCCGCTGTATGTATTATGTGGTGAAAAATTGTCAAACGAGGCTGTGAAGCCTTCCAAATTGCTTCGGCACATTGAGTCCAACCCAAGGGCATAGGTTTGATTTGGAAAGTGGTGGGGACATACATTTGGCCCATCGCATCCTGAGTCCTACCCCATCGCATTTCCTGAAATTCTACACAATATAGGCTCCTCAGGGGCGCCCCTAGAAATATTGTATTGACAACCACTATGTAATACACAGTCACTGACAACAATATTTGTCTAGTTGTGGTCTTGCACACTTATTTTTTTAACAATTACATTAGAAGCATGCAGTCAATTAGATAACATTAAAGCACACAGGTCTCTCTCTGTCTCTGATACCGGTGTTGACAACCACTAAATTATGCAGCTAATGCACTTAAAATGAGCAATGAGAGAAATTAGTTTAAAGCAATGCTCAAATCAGAAGGATGTACTCCTTAAGGTAACATTACAGCTCATAATGCATATTCTTACCTGTTCACTTCTCGTTCCCCTCTCTCTCTCATCTGTATTAACAACAAAGCTAAATGAAAGTGAATGGAACTCCTTATTTGCTGCACAGCCTACATGTTGTAACGTGGTTACATTTACAGCTACTTTTCAGAAATAAGACCCCATTTCTCCCTTATTATTCCCTAAATCCATGATGCTAATCCAGCCTGCTGAATTAAGAGGAAATATTGCAGGAGTTTCAATCAGTCTCCAGAAAGTAATTAATTGTAATGTTAACTAGACTAGAGTAACCCTAGGCAGAAGCCAAACAGAAGGGATTTTGCCAACAGGTATAATGCCAACCCGGGAAGAACAAGAACGGTTGTTACCCAAGTCATTGTAACAAATAACACAATCACCCTTTAGCACATAACACACATTTAGTTTGCTAGCTAACTACGTTATCTGCTAATGTTAGCTAAGTAGGCTATAGTAGGCTAGACAACTGTAACAGCTCCAATCTAACCAACGACAGCACATTTACGCAGCGGTGTAGAAAATCGCGCTGCGTAGCATTTTGAAACTGTCTGAATCCACACAAATATAACGTTTTTGTTGGTCTGAGTCTTTTAAGTCATTCTAGAGAAGAACTTAGTTTCCCAACATATAAGAGTTAATATCTATACAGCTCTTGCTAATTCACAGTTAGTTTCCAAATAGCGTAGGTTTTGTTCTTACTCGAAGAAATCCTTAACTTTAAGCAGTTCAAAACAAAAATATGTTTATTTAATATCAAACCATTGATGAATTAGTGATGAACATATCTTTAAGCCACTGATATTCAATCTTTCCATATTTCTACCGCTATAAAATCGGTTGTCATTGAGGAGTGAGCCAAATATCAGATCAATCGCTTCTTGGAAATTAGAGATCCGCCCCCTCAAAGCATGTGATACATTTGCTGCTCTGAAGTACTTCACTTGTGGACAGCGGTTAGAGCGATATCTTTCTCCACTTTGACTAATTTAATTTGGTTTGCGACGGGAAAACAATATAGAGAGACATAATCTCAGTGTATGTGTTCATTGGTTTTTCTGAATTTTGTTATGACCTAACAGCATGTCCGGGAAAATATTAACTCTTGATTATTTCAGTAGAAATTGAAATGATGCGTCTGTGCCTGTAGCAAGCATTACTATACTAGCTTGCTAGTTTGGTTTGGTTTAGAATTCAGTCGCGTTGATTGAAATCCATAAAGCGAGACATATTGTTTATGTTCTCTGTATGGTTATGTCAGTCAGTTTGGCTACGATTACACAGGCCTATAGCCCTAACACATTAAATTTAAACTTTAGCTGTCGATTGGTTGTGAATGTAAGTGATGCATTGGGAACGTTATATGTGCCAAGCTAGTTGTTACATTCATGTTGTGGGGTCATTTTAAGTATCAAGGTAATTCATTTGTTAAGGCTATATTAATGTACCTAGCGGATTTGAAAAAAGTTTCATTTCAAATACTTCTGCTAATAAAGAACTTAATGTGCATGATAAGAGATCCTATCAATTGTCATGAGAAAAGTTGGACCTTTCCTTTCATGTTCTGTTTAAGCCTTGGTTTCTTTAAAGATTGCAAGTGGCATGCATGCAGTATTTGTGACCACAGATGTTATTTAAGCATGTATGAAAAATCAGTGCGTTAAGAAAACAAGATGCATTTATTGGTCAATTTATGGTCTTGTTTAAGTTTGTAGAGCAGACTGCAGAAATGCTCAGCTAGCCTACTTCCAAAAGTCCTGTGGAATAACATAGCTAAAAGATCCAGATCATCATCATTATAAATTGTAGAAGTTTGTTGGGCAGAGAGCTTTGACTTTTGCAAGATCGATTGGGCGTGAACTGGGGGGAGGCAGGGAAAACGATAGTATTTCAACGAGAGAACATGCCTGTTTATTACTGCTTTATAGGCTAAATAAGCAGATATGTACAAATAATACTGAGCAATGATCTTGCAATGGGACCTACATTTTACTGAGATGTTTTGAAATGTGTTTTCGACCTAGTGATTATCTGGCACTGATTATGCGTGTACAAACGCAATTGCAAGCAGTACCATGGCCATCTGTCATTCCGAGCCGCAGACTTTTTGTAGCCTAGGGCCGCGTCATAAAAAAAGCTAAGTTGTTTGACACGTTCGCGGTTTTCAGCATACACGATTTAAATATTTTAGCCTTTATTTAGGTAAACCACCATGTAACTGTAAAGGCAGTGGGGTTTTCAAAGTATCTGTAGCGACATTGACATTAGTTTACTACTTTGTCTGGGAAAAATAATGTATAAGTTGGCCATAGGAGGTTTGAGCTTTTTGAAGACACCGTTACCGAAGTATCAACTCGGTAAAATTAAAAACCTTTTTTCTACACTAAAACTGTCACTTTTAGGTCAACTGAAAACATTTTAATTTGTTTTTATTAACAAACGTTTAGTAAGTAACACAAATTTGGAGCATTCACTGTTTAATCACTTTATTTAAAAAAAACTGAAAACACGTTTGTCCTGCTTAGCTATAGATTTAACTATTTTTGTTTGTACAGCACTAAAGTTTGCAAGACTAAAACAATTCCTGGTCTGTATACCCAGAACAGCTGACAGTGTCTTTCACATACTGAACAATCAACGTTACATGTTTAATTTAGTACGGGTACAATAACTTTACATCACACAAGGCAATGCACCAGCGGCTGCGACAGACAGCATGCTCCAGCTCTCTCTCTCCTCTGTCTAACGTACAATGCATACCAGAAACGATGGAGTGGTTGGAAAGGTCACCAAAAGTTCAAATTTTTCTCAACTCTATGCAAATTACAAGTGAAGTTCGCTAGCCGCTCATGAAACCGGTGCACAAAGCCAACACAACACGACAAACTCGACGAGAGAAAAATGGAGAAACGTAATGTCTGAAATAATGTAATGTAATAATAAATACAGTAATAAAAACTGTGATTATATAAACTTGTCAGATTAGAATCATTGGACATAAAACTTGCTTGTTCATGGCACTACCTTGCTGCTGCCTGTCATATTAATCAGAAACACCTACTAGCTTGCAGCCTGGTGGACGAGGCGATGCAATTGGGGTGAACCAAGCGAGAACAGGCGAGCTTGCCGCTTTTGGTGTGCATTGTACATAAGGCTCTAAGCACTGCGTTTACATCCGAAATTCACTCCAGCTATCGCATCGCTGCATGTTTAGACGGGGCAAAAGCAATGTGAAACTAACGCTAATGGGGTGGTTAGTTATTATAATGAACAATTATAGAAACCAAATCCTAGTCATAGTTAGTTTGAACAACTGTAGCCTACTAATTCTCTGGCCGACCCAACGGTAGTACACCAACAGCGTAGTCACTACACTGTGTAGGAAGGGCGGACACAAGTAGGGCGGACAATGGAACGCAGTATTTTTACCCCGAACGCAGAAACTACAGTTTGCTCCGCAAGCAGTAGAACTCTAGCGCGGACCCATTGGAAATTAATTGAATAGAACGTTGGTTTAGCCTGGTGAGGGCTGGAGAGAAGCTTGCGTTCCAAATTACAAAACGGCCCTGACAGCTATCACCTAGTTAATTTTAACATGACTAGACGATAAAATAATGGAGTTCAAAACAAACTATGTGTTGTTGTCGTGAACATTTGTGCCTTCAACTGATTAATTTTGTATAATGATTGGTAAACGGCAATTTTTTGTAAATTAGTTTAGAGGTTTTCTTAGCTTTACCTGTATGTCTAAATATGCGAGCACCTCTATTTCAGTCCCAAGAAAATTCAAAGCCTCTTGTTCCATAAAATATAATTTTAATTAAAATCAAAAGATGTACATTTTGAGATATTTCTGGTTGAAGTTGGCGAGGCCAGTTCCTAAAAAGCCATTGGAACCTATGCCATTTTCCCAGTGTTCTGTCAAGATTTTTTTTTTTTACTGTAAAAGGCATAACTAGGTCAAAGTTCAGAGCACCTCGATTTCGCGGGTCTCAAAATGAAGCTGAGGATGTTTAGCAACCCTCATGTGATTTTGGAGAAAATCCAAAGATATACATTTTGCGAGATTGGCCCTTTAGTGTGGAGTGGTCTGCTAATTTGCTTTGACAGCGCGAGAACTTTAAGTGTATGACGTCAGCTATCGTTGACCTTGAATTAACAGCTCTAGCTATTCCACTTTTCAATGGTAGTTGTAGCTACTAATAGCTGCCAGTTTTTTGTTTTACATAGTCGGGCTCCCACCGTCTCTGTCATTGAAATTCTTAGATAAAATTTTGTGGACATGGACAAAAATATATTTAGTGAATTTGACCTTAAAAAATGTGGAACTCTGTTAAGTCACGGGTTGCTAAGTGACGCTGTAAGGAGAGGATGCTGGCGTTGTTTGTTCGCTGCTTTTCCACAGCATTTTATCAAATTTATCATCTGTGTATTATTTATTTTCTTTATTTCATGCTGATTGCATTACGCTTAATTCGTTTTATATTTAGCTCTCAAAGTTTTTGTTTTTTTCACGCTATTTTTCTCCTAAGGGACACTTGTTTTTATCCTAGCTAACTTCGGTTAGCCGTCGCTAGGAATTTGTTATCGTGGTTGCTAGGCTGACAGGCTAGCCTTGCCTTGGACTCTACAGCTTGTTTCTGCTAACCGGGCCGGTAATTGCAGCTGGCATCTTCTCTACCTGGCATGGCACCGGGGTACTCCTTTGATGAACTGCATAGTTTTAATAACCACACCATTCCGACCTGCTCCTCATTAATCAAGGAACTTGGACTACGTCGCCGACCCAGCTACGTCCACAGAGGTTCCGGACGACTGTTTTTTCCCCTCAGAGTCGGAGCACTCATTTCCCTCCATCAGGACGAAAAAGCGCATCTGTAACCAATGCACTTCTACTAGAAGTTCTACACATGTTGGTGCTAATTTGAACAATCTAATACCCTTAGTTAAATCTGACAGTTATTTGACATCGGTCTCGTCCCCCACCCATAAGAACACTGCTAGGTTTGCGCTGCTGAATACATGCTCGCTCAACAACAAGGCTGTATTTATAAATGAGGTTGTCACGGATCACGAAGTTGACTATGTGTCTAACGGAAACCTGGCGGCAAGTTAATGACTTTGTGCTGCTTAATCAAGCTACCCCTCCAGGCTACGTGTACCTGCAAAAGCCTAGATCTTCAGGGCGGAGTGGTGGACTCGCTGTTCTTCACTGTACTGACTTCAAGATTAAGCTGATTTCCGTCAACAATGTGACGTCATTTGAATGCCTTGTATTTCAATTGGTCAGTTCTCCAGCAACGCAAGTGGTGCTCGTTTACCGGCCTCCAAAAACATCTTCTGTGTTTCTCTCTGAGCTGTCTGAAGTACTTTCTAGTGTCTGTGCCATGTAGACATCTACTTTGTTGTTAATAGACTTTAACATCCATGTAGATTCCCCCAGCTCTGTATTTGCAGTGGAATTTCTTGCCCTCCTTGATTGTTTTAATCTAACTCAGCATGTTCAATTCCCCACTCATAGTAAAGGCCATATTCTAGACCTGGTGTGCTCCATTGGCCCTGACCCCTCCAACCTCCGTGGCCTGGACCTTACCGTGTCCGATCATCAAGCTATATTCTTTGATGTTAAAATACTGGCCATAAGGAGACGAGAACAGCGGTCCTTTATCTATAGAAACATTAAAAATATTAATACTACTGCCCTTGTTATCAAACTTGAACTGTAAAACCTCCCCCTGCCTCTGACTTCCTCTGTTGATGACCATTTACTACATTATAATACCCTGCTTTCTTCTACCCTGGACTCACTCGCTCCCCTCAAGTCAAGAAATATGTCATTCTCCCAACCTGCTCCCTGGTACACCTTTGAGCTTCGTTCCATGAAGGCTAAAGGTCGTCAGCTGGAAAGACTTTAAAAAAAAAAAAAACAACGGTCTCACTGTTCATGTAGAAATCTACAAAGACCATATCAAAGCATATAAGGATGCACTCTATCAGGCCAAAAACAAATATTATTCTGATCTCATTGATAAGGAAAAAGCTGATCCTAGAAAGCTATTTAACACAATCAACAAATTGCTGTGTCCACTGGATAACTCCTCCCTCTTGGGGTTTACAAAAGTCTGCACCAGGTTCCTGGATTTTTTCCAATCGAAAGTCGAAGCTATTCATAACCAGCTCAAGCCCTCATCCATGCCAGCTATTCCGCTTCTGGCTGCATCCACGAAAATGGCCCTTCCTGTAAAATGCAATCTCAATACTTTCAAGCCTGTTGATGCTGCGTTTATCTCTGCTCTGGTCATTCGATAAAAATCTGTCCCTCCAGAGCTTAAGATGGCTGTGATCACCCCTATCCTTAAAAAGCAGGGTTTGGACCCGGAGTCTCTAAATAACTATCGGCCTATTTCCAACCTTCCATTCCTTAGCAAAATCCTGGAGCGCACTGTAGCTGCTTAACTACAGTCCCATATGTCTCACCATGAGTTGTATGAACCTATGCAAGCTGGGTTCCGGGCTAAACACAGCACAGAAACGGCTCTCGTTAAGGTCATCAATGATCTTTTCTTGGCAGCTGACTGGCAACCTAACTCTATTGATCCCTCTCGACCTCTCAGCAGCCTTTGACACCGTCTGTCACAATATCCTCCCAGACCGCCTGGATAGGCTCCTGGGCATCACTGGCACTGCCCATGCATGGTTCTGGTCGTACCTATCTGGCAGGTACCTTTGAGTGGCTCTAGGAATAGCCCAGTCCTCCCCTGCACCAGTCTGCCATGGCGTTGGTCCTGGGGCCTTTCCTATTCATTATCTACATGCTTCCTCTGGGACAAATAATTCGAAAACACGGACTCAATTTCCACTGCTATGCAGACGATACCCAGCACTACATACATACTAAACCCAACACAACCCTCCCTACCCCCTCACTCACAAACTGCCTATCTGAAATAAAATCCTGGATGTCCCAAAATGTCCTCACTATTGACGGCTCCTCTATCTGCTCCTCTGCCAAGGTCAGAAGTCTTGGTGTGGTCTTGGATTCCACCCTCTCTATGGAACCTCATATAAAAGTTGTCACCAAGTCTGTCTTCTTCCACCTGAGAAACATCTCCAGACTCAGACCATTAATAACAGATGCAGTTGCTGAAACATTAATTCACGCGTTCGTCACCTCACGCCTGGATTATTGCAATGGTGTCCTATTCGGGCATCAAATAAAGCCCTGGATAGGCTCCAGTATGTTCAGAATTCAGCTGGAAGGATTCTAACTCGCTCTAAACCCTGGCAACATATCACTCCCACTCTTCTTCATCTACATTGGCTTCCTATCTCGGATTTCCTTAAAAATGTTACTTCTCCCCTATAAATCTCTCCATGGACTTGCCCCTTCCTACCTCTCTGACCTCCAGACTCAGTTCCACGGGGGACAGAGCGTTTAGTGCAGCTGCTCCCATTCTCTGGAATTCCCTTCCCCCTGTGATTCGGAACTCTGACTCCATTAACATTTTTAAATCCCACCACAAAACCAACTTGTTTTCCTTGCCTACCCCTAGCTTGTTATCTTTGACTTTTTATTTTATGTATGTATGTATGTATGTATGTATGTATGTATGTATGTATGTATGTATATATTTATTTATATATTGATGTTCCCTTCCTCAATAACTTTTGTCTACCTTATGTTAAATGTTCTATCGTGCTTTTTTTGTACATACTTGTATACATTATTTAATGTTCTATGCCATGTACGGTGACCTTGGGTGTCTAGAAAGGCGCCTATAAATTAAATGTATTATTATTATTATTATTATTATTATTATTAAGTAAATTGTACAAAACAACTATTATATGGCCAGATGAGAGGGCCATTTTTTTGAGGACGTTTTTTTGACATCAGTGCTAAAAGGGAAACAAATTTGACAGCAGGGTCAGTAGATCATGAGGGAGAGCCTGAGGTAAATTTTAACAACATTGATTTTTTAATATCGGGCCTTTACACTGAGGTAAATTGTTACCAACTAACAGTCTAACAGGGACAAGAATGGGAAACAAGAATATCCGAATTAATAGCCGCACTGAATGAGAAACGCGAGGCGGAGAGGACATCAGAGCAAAACATTAAAGGTATCCAAGCTAAATTAAGTCATAGCTTGGACGCGTACAAGCGTAAGAATAAGCAATTGTCTGAAACCCTTTCTGACCTCAATAATGTATTTTGGCAATCGCAGCCTGAGGCGGAACAGGACGCGAGCGAAATTACTTTACTGGACAGACGTGTGTTGAATAATAAAACTCGTAAAACTGTAATGGAGCTTACCTCCACATTCGGCGTTAGTATGACTAAAGCCCCCGATGTTATAAACTGTGAATTAGGTTCGATGACAGGGCTTGCTATAGATCGTTTGCCGAGTGTCTACTTGTAGTGAGACATGTCTAGCTTCTAAAGCTATGTTTTTACAAAAGGTGCGTGAAAAGTTGTTGAGTGAGTAACAAATAACTTTAACAATCGATGGAACAAGCAAACTAGGCTACAAATATGGGACCGCTGGTGTTTGTTTTAAAGACGGTTTTCTGTTGCATTTAGGTCTACGAGAGCAGTACTCTGGGTCCGCTAAATGCACTTTTGACACCGTGGTTGAAATGGTGCACGACGTCATTAGCAGTGGTGGAAATCCTGACAGTGGTCAAAATTTACAATTGATGGGTATATTTGCTAAAATCACAAATCTGGTCGGTGATAGGGCGAGCGTAGAAGAAAAGTTGAATGAAATACTCTCACAATATAGAAAGGAAATTTTGTCAGATATAATTCACAATTATGCAGATCTATCGAACACAGAAAAGTCTAAACTTGCTGTGGTCAATGAACTCTTTCGTGGGATCCATGTAATAGATGGACTGGCACATCAAGCAGGCACAACTTTAGAAATGTGGGAGTCACTTGTATTTGAGCAAGATAAAGTAGGCAGCGCAAAATTAGATCCCACACACAAATCAGGGGAAGAAAGTGGTACTGTTCGACTTATTCGTACAGTATGTAAAACAGCACAGGAACGCGGCTGCAAAAAAAGTGGTAAACCGGTTGAATTTAGGACATTTTTAATAAATAAAAATAATTCCGATTATGTTCCTCTCCTACCATTCAAGGGTAATAGAATTAATGTAATGTTCCACAATGCAGCAGGTGTCTACTACCTGTACAGACCTGCTTGAATTCAATCGGCTGATTCAAAACGATAATCGCCTTGTTCAAGCAGTTCATGCTGAATTAAATGTAACCCAATTTATAGCTGGCTGTAGGGCTTTAGGTCTTATTGCTAAATTAGTTACTGAGCCATTATGGAGAGTTCTTTCCATGAAAGAACATGTTTTAGAAATGAACAGTAGATATAGGACCCTTATAGAGAAACAAAAAAACTGGCAAGCAGACAGCAGCAAATTTATTACAGGCGATGTCAGTTATTTTAGATATAGAGGCTTATCGAGGACCAATCTTTGATAAGCTTGTGGAACCAACGACCGATGACTTTGATTTTATGACAAAGCAAGCGTTAGAGCTAATCTTTGCCAGCCTAGTTAAGGTTTGTTGTAGGTTAGTAGCTGACCATTTGGAGCTGGGACGCTATGACGACGTATCAGATGACCAGTATGAGGCACTGAAGTTGGTTCCCAAAACAAATGTTGCGAGAGGGATTTCGGAATTTTTGACTATCTAGTCTTGCGTGAATGGAATGCCAGAAAAATTGCACTAGAAGGCATGATTATGTTTAAGCAGAACAAATGTTCTGAATGGCTGGCAAGTCTAGATAGTCCAAAAATTTCAAATGTTATGACCAAAGCTAGGATGTCTATTAAAGACCAAAGTTACACTTACTTAGAAAGGCAAAATTAAAGATAGGAGGGTGCAGGCCCAAATTGAAAAACGAAATATTAAACACCAGAGAGAGACACAAGCTGTGACAAAAAAAACAACTAATCCAGAAGGAATTGGAAAAGTTTGGTGGGGGCCTCTGGACCTCTGTCAAAGATATAGAAGAAAACATAGGTATTTTCAATGAAAAAGACAGAGTCCAAGCTGTAATTGCACAATTAAAGTTTAGACGGGGCAAATGTTTGTTTTTGGGGCAAAAAAATTTGCATGCTCTTTAATATTTCCAAAAATGGGAAAAGGCTCTCATTTGATCAACTTTTCAGTAATCTGAAATCTTAGCATGAGTGAGCCACAGGACACTTGCCTAGATGAAGGACGTGCAGCAGCGTCAATACAAGTTGTTGCTGATAAAAAAGCTGAATTTATGAGAGATGCTGCACATCAGCAATTAAAAGCGCAAGACTTGGGGCGTAAGAGAGCGGGGCTGGGCTTAGTTAGATTACCATGTATTGAAAGCCCAGATCAATTATTGGGAAAACGGGTTAGACATTTGTACATTGAACGTGGTTAGAGCAGTGGTTCAGTGGCACAGTAGTAGAAATAAAATAAAAAAATGATACTTTTGATTTTAGGATTAAATATGATGGTTATAGAAAAATGTACTGGTTGCCCTTATGGACCGAATACCAGGAACATCATTTAGAACTCCCAGCAGATAGTGATAAAGATTTTATTTGGAAAATAATTGAACATATGTTTTTAGACAGCGAAGACGGTAGTGAGTTCTGGTGGCCCGGTAAAGTCATATCTTAAAATGGCAACAATACTTTCTTAGTAGATTATGCCTAGGAGGAAGATGATAAAGTAGGTAGTCCTATTAATGAGGAATTATTATTATTTGATTATTTTGCAAACGAAGTTAGGATTCTCTCATAAATCCTGTAGGGATATGTCACAGCTTAATAAGTGTTTTTATACTGACAGATCATGTGACACTTAGATTACACACAGGTGGACTTCATTTCACTAATTATGTTACTTCTGAAGGTAATTGGTTGCACCAGAACTTTTGAGGGGCTTCATAGCAAAGGGGGTGAATACATATGCACATGCCAATTTCCAGATTTTAATTTTTTTAAATAATTTTTTATATTTTTTTTTTCTCATTTCACTTCACCAACTTAGACTATTTTGTGCAGATCCATCCATCCATCCATCCATTAACTTTACCGCTTATCCTGTACAGGGTCACGGGGGGGGCTGGAGCTTATCCCAGCGGACACAGGGCGAGAGGCGGGGTACACTCTGGACAGGTCGCCAGTCTATCACAGGGCCGACACACAGGGACAGACAACAACTCACACTCACATTCACACCTACGGGCAATTTAGAGTCACCAAGTAACCTGCATGTTTTTGGACTGTGGGAGGAAACCGGAGTACCCGGAGGAAACCCACGCGAACACGGGGAGAACATGCAAACTCCACACAGAAAGGTCCTTGGGTCAGGTGGGGATTGAACCCAGGACCTTCTTGCTAACCACCGAGCCACTGTGCTGCTAAATAGGCAACAACAAATTAAAAAAATGTATGAGAAATTAAAATGCTTTTTACAAGGGTTTATGCTCTAGCATGCATGGTGATATGAGACAGGGGCCACTGGCTGGTGTAACTCCCTGCTCAGCCATGCAGGAACAGAGTAGGGAAAGATTATCTTCTTTTCAGATAAGTATCCCTGCAGAGTTGGCAGAAAGCACCTGCAATAAAAGGTAATAGGGATAGGTATAGGGATATCATATGCATGGTGATATGAGACAGGGGCCACCGGCTGGTGTAACTCCCAGTTAAGCCATGCTACGAGCTTTATTTACTATGAAACACAAAAATGTATGAGGCACAAGCTTAACTAAATGGCAAATGGTTTTACTTTGGTCTATGCTCTAGCATGCATGGTGATATGAGACAGGGGCTACCGGCTGGTGTAACTCCCTGTTAAGCCATGCTGCTGTGAGCTTTACTGACAAATAGAAAATCTTATGCCATTTAGTTAAGCTGTGGCTCGTAACTAAATACAAAAAAAAAACTTTTTACAAGGGTTAATGCTCTAGCATGCATGGTGAGGGCCACTGGCTGGTGTAACTCCCTGTTAAGCCATGCATGAAAGCTGCATCCATAAAGCTGCTCCCCCTAACCTCTTGCATTCCCTCACATACACACACACTTTTGTAAATATTGTATATATGTTTAACCTAGTTACATTTTTGCATGATGTTTTGAATTCTGTTTTTGCATGCTGGTTCTATTAAGTGTTAAGTTAAGTGTTAAGTTAAGGGTTAAGGAAGGATGTGAATGTGGAACTGAAAAGACAGTGATGGATATGACAAGAAGCAGTTCCCATGCTGATTGTTGGTTGTCTGAGTCTTTTTCCACAATTTTAATAGTATTTATTTAAATCAATAGTTGCTTAATGCTAAAGATATGTTTTTCATAACTACTGTGTTATGCTAGCCTGTATTTGCTTTCATCAAACACACAGGCATTTCCTGCTCTACTTTGTATAAAGAGCCATGTTTCAAGGGGCGGGGCAATAGAAGTGAAGCAGGAAAATCTTTCAATCAGTGAAAATAAGCAAGAGGATGTTTCCATATTTGAATGTAGGCCTTTTTTAATTAGTGTAAAGGCGGGAAAACTAGCATTTTTCTCATTTGTAGAGGCGAGAAAATACGCATTTTTCTAATTTGTACAGGCGGGAAATATGACCCAATAAACGTGAGTTGGTCTTTTATATACTGGCTTCACACCAAACTCCTCACTTCACTGACTGACCGTCCTCGAGGTAACATGGCTACGTATACGTCTACTGCTAGCTCAGCTAGCCATTATGCGCCACATGTGCTGAGGCCTTTTAGGGTGCAGTGGGAGGACCAGCTCCGGGCGTGCAACGGTGGGCAGACCAGTAAGTCAACTTTAATGTTGTTTAAGTTTGTTTGTTTGTAGAATTTTTTTACTTAACGATGTATATATGTTTTGACGGTTAATTCAACTGTTTAAAGTTAATCTATTTTATTCTCTTCACAGCCACCATAGCAATTCTCAGCGACTCAATGCTGAAAGGCTGGGAGGCAAGTGGGGTGTTGTGCTGGGTGCACCCCGGGACAGACTTGCTTCAGTCTGCCCACCAGCATTTGTATCACCTGGACAGGGTAACAGGAGATCTGCTATTGGTGATATATATTGGAACTAACCACATAGCTGGAAGGGATATGCCGGAAGATATCCTCAGGTGTATGCGGGAGCTGATGGACAAAGCTAGGGAGCGATATCAGCATAAAGTAACCTTTGCTGTGTGCTCTATTCTTCCCCGTCCTATGGATGATGATGTCTCAAAAAGAAAGGTTAGGAACACTAATTTATTAGTGGAGCATCTGTCCAATGAAATTGAGGGTATGCTTTATTTACGGACAAATAGATTGTTTCTGAGGCCTATCGACTATCTACACTTTGCAAAACACCCCCTCACCCCATACTCTCGCAGCACCTCCCACAGTATCTCCCGGGGAACCCGATCATACGCCTTCTCCAAATCCACAAAACACGTGTAGACCGGATTGGCATACTCCCAGGCCCCCTCAAAGATCCTCGCGAGGGTAAAAAGCTGGTCCGTTGTTCCACGACCAGGCCGGAAACTGCATTGTTCCTCCTCAATCCGAGGTTCGACTATCGGTAGAACCCTCCAATCCAGCACCCTGGAGTATACTTTCCCGGGGAGGCTGAGTAATGTGATACCTCTGTAGTTGGCACACACTCTCCGGTCCCCCTTTTTGAACAGGGGAACCACCACCCCGGTCTGCCACTCCTTAGTCCCCGACTTCCACGCAATGTTGATAAGACGTGTCATCCATGACAGTCCCTCAACACCCAAAGCCTTCAGCATTTCTGGGCGGATCTCATCAACCCCTGGGGCTTTGCCACTGTGGAGTTGTTTGACTACCTCAGTGACCTCCGCCAGGGAGATTGATGCTGATCCCCCATCATCCTCCAGCCCTGTCTCTACTATGTAGGGTGGGTTTGTCGGGTTCAGGAGTTCCTCAAAGTGCTCCTTCCACCTCCCAATCATCTTGTCAGTTGAGGTCAACAACGTCCCATCCTTACTGTATACAGCTTGAATGGTTCCCTGCTTTCCCCTCCTGAGGTGTCGAATGGTCTTCCAGAACCGCTTTGGCGCCAGCCGAAAGTCCTTCTCCATGGTTTCTCCGAACTCCTCCCACACCCGCTGCTTTGCTTCTGCCACGGCCGAGGCTGCAGTCCTTCGGGCCTGTCGGTACCTTGCAACTGCCTCCGGAGTCGCCCGGGACAGCATGTCCCGGAAGGCCTCCTTCTTCAATCGGACGGCTCCCCTGACCACCGGTGTCCACCAGGATGTTCGAGGGTTACCGCCCCTTGAGGCACCTAAGACTTTGAGACCACAACTCTCAGACGCAGCTTTAGCAATGGAGGCTTTGAACATCGCCCACTCCGGTTCAATGCCCCCAGCCTCCACAGGGATGCCAGAGAAGCCCCGCCGGAGGTGTGAGTTGAAGGCCTCCCGGACCGGGGACTCTTCCAGACGTTCCCAGTTCACCCGCACTACACGCTTGGGCTTACCAGGTCTGTCCAGAGGCTTCCCCCGCCACCTGACCCAACTCACCACCAGATGGCCCAGCTCTGCCCCCCTCTTCACCCGAGTGTCCAAAACATATGGCCTCAGGTCCGATGATACGATAACAAAATCGATCATCGACCTTCTGCCTAGGGTGCTCTGGTACCAGGTACACTTATGAGCATCCTTATGTTCGAACATGGTGTTCGTTATGGCCATTCCATGACTAGCACAGAAGTCCAATAACAAGCCACCACTCGGGTTCAGATCGGGGAGGCCGTTCCTCCCAATCACGCCTCTCCAGGTGTCTCCATCATTGCCCACATGTGCGTTGAAGTCCCCCAGCAAGACTACAGAGTCCCCCTCAGGAGCCCCATACAAGGCTCCATCCAGGGTCTCCAAAAGGCCGAATACTCCGAACTGCTGTTCGGTGCATAGGCACAGACAACAGTCAGAGTTTTCCCCCCCATGACCCGCAGGCGTAGGGAGGCGACCCTCTTGTCCACTGGGGTAAACTCCAACATAGAGGCACTTAGCCGGGGACTCGTGAGTATCCCCACACCAGCCTTGCGCCTCTCACCCTGGGGAGCTCCGGAGAAGAATAGAGTCCAACCCCTATCCAGAAGTGAGGTTCCAGAGCCGAGGCTGTGCGTAGAGGTAAGCCCCACCAGATCCAGCTGGTAGCGCTCCACCTCCCGCACAAGCTCCGGCTCCTTCCCTCCCAGAGAGGTGACGTTCCACGTCCCCAAAGCCAGCCTCTGCCACCCGAGTCCGATCCGTCGAAAACCTCTGCCTTCACTGCCACCTTTCTGGCAGCGCACCCGACCCCCTTGGTTTTTCCCGCGAGTTTTTTAAATTTCCTCTTTTATTTATTTCGCATTACTTTTTGGGGGGGGATTGTATGTTCTGTCCAGTGTTTTAGCTTCTTGCTGTGATTGCCAACATTAAATGCATCAAATCGAAATGTTATATTGTGTTATATGAGTTTGATTCAACACATCCTTGGTGGTCAAAGTATAAAAGCGTCTAAAAAAAGCACATACAATCTTGTATGGTTTATTCTGTTTCATTATAAACGACATCTAACTGTAATATATGTAATGTGTATTCTCCCTATAGATGTATATTTTTAACTTTCTAGCATTCTATCTCAATGTAAGGCCAGTCAGATCACTCATTATACTGCCACCCCATGGACATAAAAAATAACCACAGGCTTACACAATTGCAACGTGTAAAAACAATCACTTGTCTTGCAGTCCAATAGGCAAATACTGCACCATAGCAAATTTGCATAATGCCCCAGATAATACTGGGAGACATGTAATCTTTTTGCAACCGTAACTGAGAACGCCTTCAGCATTAATAACTACCCTCCACTAAACATCGTGTGAGGCACTGAACAGAGTTGCCATGACTGGTGGGTCTGGCTGGCTTTGGGTAAGTTCAAGAGCCACTTCAGTGGTATTGAGGTGACACTGTCACTGTTGAGTTGTAAAAGAAAAACCCTATATAAAATAGATTAATTAGAGAGACTTTTTAACCATATGAGTAGTACGATTTTGCGCCATTGTACATCATCAAAATGTTGAATTGACGTGACGCAGTACAATGGCGTTCTATTGAAGTTCTATTCATTTTCTGACCGGAGGCCTCGGTTTAAGCGATAGGACGAGGTGGGTCCAAAAAATATCAAAATTAGGGTGTTTTTTTCAGGATAACTCATGATCAGAAGTAACTACACGCGTTCTGACAGCAGATAACAAAACTATGGAACAAGCAGAAGGAAATTATGCAAAAAAACTTTTAAAAATGAATATCTACATTTTTTACCTGTCCGCCCTATCACTAGACCAGGGTCACAACTTAAGGCCTAAGAAAGAGCAACATTCTTTGAATTTACATAATTTATTGTTTATTTGAACATGTTACAAATATATAAAACAACGGATTAAATTATAAAGCACCATTTTAATGTACGATTGTACACCTTTTGGAAATCTGAGATCACTGTATTCGCTTTTCTTAATGGCGGCGTTTGTTTATGCATTTTTATTTTTAGTCCTGCCTTTAATGAATTTTGATTGGCCGGCTGTCAAAAAGTGACATTGACGAGCACCGCACTTTGGGAAAAGTTGAACTATTTTCAACTTGAGCGCTCCGCCCAAAATGGACGAACGCAGCTCAAAAAGACACCAGGCGCGTCTTTATATTAGTACTGAATGGGGAAGAGGCGCAGGAAGTTGAAAAAACGTGTTCAGTGGACATGGCCCCTTAGGTAATCAGAAAAGTGGTAGGGACATATCCCTACCGTCCCTACCATAAATTACACCCATTGTCCAAGCACCCATCACTCAAAGATAAGCCGGTTGAGTTCTTTTTGAGAAAAAAACGTGAACAAGAGGGGCAAAAGTAATTGAGCGTCATATTTTGTGGCTAATCCAATTGCTAAGGCTAAGAAGTTGTTCACTATCGGCGAGGAGTTGATTCTGCCTGCTACAAAGGATATTTGCCGCGAGCTGTTGGGAGAGGCTGCAGCTAACAAAGTAGCAGTCTCAGCCACCACTGTCGCTAGGAAAATTGTTGACTTAGCTTTGGACATTGAGATACAACTGTTTGAGAGACTTAACATGACACCATGGTATGCAATTCAAGTCGATGAGTCTACGGATGTGGACAACAAGGCCACACTGCTTGTATATGTGCGATATACATTCCAAGACGATGTGCATGATGATATTTTGTGTGCTCTGTCTTTGCCATCACACACAACGGAAGCAGAAATATTTAAAGCCTTGAATGACTATATGGCAGGCAAACTTGATTGGACATTCTGTTGGAGTTTGTACAGACGGGGCTGCAGCCATGACTGGACGGATGTCTGGTTTCACCACCCGAGTAAAAGATGTTGCACCTGACTGCGAGTCTACAGACTGTTTTATTCACAGAGAAATGCTGGCTAGCAGAAAGTTGCCCCCTGAGCTTTACAGCGTATTAAATGACGTGATTAAAGTAGTAAATCAGATTATTAGTAGTAAATCAAAGCACAAGCCCTAAACCCAAGTTTGATTGAGTAACTATGTGATGACGTGGATACAGGACCCAAACGCCTTTTCTTGCATACAGAACTCCAATGGCTTTCACAAGGAAAGTCCCTGTCCGGGGTATTCAGAGTTATGGGAGCCGCTGAAGAGATTTCTGTCGGAAAAAAGTCACCACTGGCAGCACAGTTCAGTGACAAGAAATGAATCGCAAAACTCGCATATCTCTGTGACATATTTACCCTCCTTAACAAACTTAATCTGTCACTTCAGGGCAGAATGACAACTGTGTTTAAATTGGCGGATAGAATGTTTGCATTCAAAGCTAAATTGGAACTGTGGGGGCGAAGAGTGTAGAGAGACGTGTTTGACATGTTTCAAACTTTGGTGTTTTTTTTTTAGAGAGGGTGAGCCGGAATGGTCAATGTCCCAGCTGGTGCACGAGCACTTGGCTACGCTGTCTGGGGAGTTCAAACGTTATTTCCCATCGGAAAAAGACCCAAGAACTAACAAAGAATGGATCCGTAACCCATCTGCGAATGTCCCCGGAGAATTAATCAGACTGACAGTGAAGGAAGAGGACAAGCTACTTCAGATCGCGAACGATGGGGATTTTAAAAGTTTGTTTGATAGAACCTCGTCTGTGCCGCCCTTCTGGATTCAAATCAAGCCTGAATATCCAGATCTCGCCACAATGGCACTGAAAACCCTATTGCCTTTTTCAACCTCCTACCTTTGTGAAGCAGTGTTGTCTACAATGACTGCAACAAAGACAAAATTACAAAAAAAGTAGACTGGATATAAGAAAACACGCTTCGAGTATCACTATCTCCCATCACTCCTCGTTGCGACCAGCTTGTAGCATCGAAGCAAGCCCAGAGCCCCCACTGATTGCCTATCTATGCACTGCAACTCACCACTGTCCACGTGTTATAATAGCCTACATAACATATCTAATTAACAAACTTAATTGCTGTGTATTTTTCTAGCGAACAATACTTGCTCCCATAATGACCCCCCCCCCCCCCCACAACCGGGCCACGAAAATAAAAACAAATGGGCCACGGTGTAAAAAGGTTGGGGACCCCTGGTGTAGATGGTTCAACTTACCCCACCAATAAGTTAAGTCAATTATCTTACGCCAACAATAGTAATTTTAGTTAATTGCAAAACTTACTATTTATCCATACACAAATACAAAGTGAAGAGAAAATTATTCAGTACTGTCGGTCAGCCACAGCTAACCTACCAAATCATTAAAACATAGTGATCACAATTTCAATTCATTTCAAAGTAAAAAATTATGAATCATCTAAGGCCAAGATTGGTTCACTCATTTTAAGACATGTAACCATCTCTCCTGTTGAATGCCTGAGGCAGGAAGACCAACAGCCTCCAAAAAGACTACACTGGCAGAGTTCTTTAAACAATCTATAGTGATGGGCATATGACAAATTACTAAAGTGCACCAATAGATAAGTTGTAATTTTGTTACTCAAGAATCAAGCCATTTATATTTCGTTTTCTTTTTGTGACTGGGGATAATCTGCATTTTATGTGTGTATACGCTACCCTTAAAGACTTGGCGCAAGTGGAGGAATTAAGAATAGATTTAAAAAGAGGCCTAGAGAGCATTGAGAAGTCAAGGTTGCCAGGAAAGCTAAAACTTTGGTGCCTACAGTTTGGACTTCTACCCTGGCTCATGTGGCCATTGACAATGTATGATATACCCATCACTAAAGTTGAAAAGATAGAAAGAAGGGTCAGCTTTTATGCTGGGAAATGGTTAGAAATGGTACCACGGTGTCTTAGTAGCCTGGCTCTCTATGAGAAAGGTGCTCTGGAGCTGCTGCTTACCGGGCTTACAGAGGCATTTGAGTGCACTAAAGCTAGATTAGATATGACACTAACGGAATCCCGAGATAGTATAGTAAGAAAAGCGGCACCCACATTAGCAACAGGACGGAAATGGAATCCAAAAGAGGCAGTATTGCAAGCAAAAGCAGCCCTTAAACATACGGAAATAGTAGGACAAGTACAACATGGACAAGGAGGATTTGGACTTGGCACAAGTAAACAGAGATGGTCAAAACCAACCCCTTTGGAACAAAACAAATTAGTGATAGAACAAATACGTAAGCAAGAGGAAACAGTAAGGAGCGCTAAAACTGTCTCACAAGCCAAACTAGGGCGATGGATGAACTGGGAAAGTGTAGAGCAGAGGACAATTACCTGGAAGGACTTGTGGGGAATTTAATCCACAAAAATTATCTTCATTGTTAGGGCAACCTACGACACACTGCCAACTCCTACAAATATTAGCCAATGAGTAGGGGAGGATCCAACATGCCCCGTCAGTGGGGGGACGGCTAATCTCAAACACATAATGGCTGGGTGCAGGACGAGCCTTACTCAAGGAAGATATACTTGGCGCCACAATGAAGTACTAAAATGCTTGGCGGACGCAATAGAGCACAGGCGCTCAACAGTTAATGCCCTGCCCATTGGAGCAGAGGGCGACATGTACCACATTCGCTTTGTCGGGGAGGGAGTTCCGGGAAGGAAGAGTTATAGGGCAAAACAAAGCTCAGGGCAGCTGAGGAGAGCATGTGATTGGAAAAGGCTTGCTGATGTCGGCCAACAACTGAGAGTCCCATCGGAGATTGCAACAACCAACTTAAGACCAGACTTATTACTCTGGTCCAACACACAGCAAATTGTTTATTTTATAGAGCTAACAGTTCTTTGGGAAGAAGCAATAGACGAGGCATACGAAAGAAAGAAACTCCGCCATAGCAAATTAGCAGCTGAGGCAGAACAGCGAGGTTGGAGAACAAAGGTGTGTCCTGTGGAAGTTGGATACCGTGGATTTGTGGCAATATCAACAACCAAACTACTAAGGAGTTAGGGATCTGCGGCAAAGAATTGCGCCAGACCATAAATGCTATATCAGATATAGCAGAAAGAAGTAATCAGTGGCTGTGGCTTGGCTGAAAAGAAAGGATCCTATATGGGCACAAAAGTAAAGAACATGTTGAAAAACCCTAAAAAGTGATTTAATCTCAGGACAAAGGTAATAGGGATAGGTATAGGTGCATCTCTCAGCTTAATAAACAACTTTTTTTAATATCTGGCCGTGCCCACAGTGGATATAGAGGGGGTTGGCTCTGAGAAGCCTTTGCTCACGCCTTCTGGAGTTGTCGTGGGCTCACATTAACAAAACATCCAGGATGGAGGGTGCCCACTTGAAAACCCCAATGACATGATCTGGTCTCAACCCAAGTCCACTCTAAAACATTATAAAATACTTTGAAGTGCTCATCTTGGAGTATGGCATAATGGATATTATAACATCCTATCCTGTGTATATTGGAATGAGGCTCAATATGTCCAAATAATACAAATTTAAAGTGTGTGAAATGTCTAATAATGTATTTTTCAACTCACTGTTTCCTTACGTAACAGTGAAATGTTCTTAATGTTATCCTAAATATCTGAATAAAAAAATTGGGAATGGGAGAAAGTGCAGTTGCAATCTAAATTGATTAATACATTTGTTTTTTTTACAGGTTTTTACTTGAAAAAGTCAATAGGTCAGTTTACCCACATATGGCTTAGCTTGCCCTTTGACTTAGATAAAGTTACCCCATAGAGCACAATTTATATTTATATATATCTATATCTATCTATCTATATAAACATACATACACTCACTGGCCGCTTTATTAGGTACACCTGTTCAACTGCTCGTTAACGCAAATATCTAATCAGCCAATCACATGGCAGCAACTCAATGCATTTAGGCATGTAGACACGGTCAAGACAACCTGGTGAAGTTCGAACAGAGCATCAGAATGGGGAAGAAAGGTGATTTAAGTGACTTTAAACGTGGCATGGTTGTTGGTGCCAGACGGGCTGGTCTGAGTATTTCAGAAACTACTGATCTACTGGGATTTTCACGCACAACCATCTCTAGGGTTTACAGAGAATGGTCCGAAAAAGAGAAAATATCCAGTGAGCGGCAGTTCTCTGGGCGAAAATGCCTTGTTGATGCCAGAGGTCAGAGGAGAATGGTCAGACTGGTTCAAGATGATACAAAGGCACCAGTAACTCAAATAACCACTCGTTACAACCAAGGTATGCAGAAGACCATCTCTGAACGCACAACACGTCCAACCTTGAAGCAGATGGGCTACAGACCACACCGGGTGCCACTCCTGTCAGCTAAGAACAGGAAACGGAGGCTATAAGTCGCTCGGGCTCACCAAAATTGGACAATAGAAGATTGAAAAAATGTTGCCTGGTCTACTGAATCTCGATTTCTGCTGCGACATTCGGACGGTAGGGTCAGAATTTGGCGTCAACAACATGAAAGCATGGGTCCATCCTGCCTTGTATCAACGGTTCAGGCTGGTGGTGGTGGTGTAATGGTGTGGGGGATATTTTCTTGGCATACTTTGGGCCCCTTAGTACCAATTGAGCATTGTTTTTAAACACCACAGCCTACCTGAGTATTGTTGCTGACCATGTCCATCCCTTTATGACCACAGTGTACCCATCTTCTGATGGCTACTTCCAGCAGGTAACGCGTCATGTCACAAAGCTCAAATCATCTCAAACTAGTTTCTTGAACATGGCAATGAGTTCACTGTACTATGGCCTCCACAGTCACCAGATCTCAATCAAATAGAGCACCGTTGGGATGTGGTGGAGTGAGAGATTCGCGTCATGGATGTGCAGCCGACAAATCTGCAGCAACTGAGTGATGCTATCATGTCAATATGGACCAAAATCTCAGAGAAATGTTTCCAGCACCTTGTTGAGTCTATGCCACGAAGAATTAAGGCAGTTCTGAAGGCAAAAAGGGGTCCAACCCGGTACTAGCAAAGTGTACCTAATAAAGTGGCCAGTGAGTGTACACATTCACATAGATATATACTGTACATATACATGCATATACTGCTCAAAAAAATTCAAGGAACACTTTTTAATCAGAGTATTGCATCAAGTCAATTAAACCTCTGGGATATTGATCTGGTCAGTTAAGTAGTAGAGGGGGTTGTTAATCAGTGTCAGCTGCTTTGGTGTTAATGAAATTAACAACAGGTGCACTAGAGGGGCAACAATGAGACGACCCCCAAAACAGGAATGGTTTTCCAGGTGGAGGCCACTGACATTTTTTCCCTCCTCATCTTTTCTGACTGTTTTTCACTAGTTTTGCATTTGGCTAGGGTCAGTGTCACTACTGGTAGCATGAGGCAATACCTGGACCCTACAGAGGTTGCACAGGCAGTCCAACTCCTCCAGGATGGCACATCAATACGTGCCATTGCCAGAAGGTTTGCTGTGTCTCCCAGCACAGTCTCAAGAGCATGGAGGGGATTCCAGGAGACAGGCAGTTACTCTAGGAGAGCTGGACAGGGCCGTAGAAGGTCCTTAACCCATCAGCAGGACCGGTATCTGCTGCTTTGTGCAAGGAGGAACGGGATGAGCACTGCCAGAGCCCTACAAAATGACCTCCAGCAGGTCACTGGTGTGAATGTCTCTGACCAAACAATCAGAAACAGACTTCATGAGGTTGGCCTGAGAGCCCGACGTCCTCTAGTGGGCCCTGTGCTCACTGCCCAGCACCGTGGAGCTCGATTGGCATTTGCCATAGAACACCAGACTTGGCAGGTCCGCCACTGGCGCCCTGTGCTTTTCACAGATGAGAGCAGGTTCACCCTGAGCACGTGACAGACGTGAAAGGGTCTGGAGAAGCCGTGGAGAACGTTATGCTGCCTGTAACATCGTTCAGCATGACCGGTTCGGTGGTGGGTCAGTGATGGTCTGGGGAGGCATATCCATGGAGGGACGCACAGACCTCTACAGGCTAGACAACGGCACCCTGACTGCCATTAGGTTATCGGGATGAAATCCTTGGACCCATTGTCGGACCCTACGCTGGTGCAGTGGGTCCTGTGTTCCTCCTGGTGCACGACAATGCCCGGCCTCATGTGGCGAGAGTAAGCAGGCAGTTCCTGGAGGATGCAGGAATTGATACCATTGACTGGCCCCCATGCTCGTCTGACCTAAATTCAATAGAACACCTCTGAGACATTATGTTTCGGTCCATCCGACGCCGCCAGGTTGCACCTCAGACTGTCCAGGAGCTCAGTGATGCCCTGGTCCAGATCTGGGATGAGATACCCCAGGATACCATCCGTCGTCTCATTAGGAGCATGCCCCGACATTGTCAGGCATGCATACAAGCACGTGGGGACAATACACAGTACTGAGTACCATTTTGAGTTGCTGCAATGGAATTTCAGCAAAATGGACTAGCCTGCTGCATCAATTTTTCACTTTCATTTTCGGGGTGTCTTGGAATTCAGCCCTCTGTAGGTTGATAATTTTCATTTCCATCAAACAATGTGACATCCTTTCGTTCCTAACACATTACCCAGTCCATATCAGTATAGATATCCAGCATGATTTTTTTCCCCATTGAGATTTGATTTGTTTTCAAAGTGTTCCTTTAATAAAAAAATTTGAGCAGTATATAGATATATACACATAATATTATAAAGTAATATTTTCATATACCATTATTGCAGATGCATTCCTATGAATTCCAATGAAGGTAAATATCCTGAAATATAGGGACATACGTATATATATATATATACACACCTTTGTCATATTGTACCATGTCCAGAGGAGATTTTAAATAAAAACTGGCTCATCTTAAGCCTGGTTTATACTTCTCCGTGAGCACGCTAGCGAACGTAAACGTTCATTTGACGCTTCCGTTCGCACAGTAGTTTGCCTACATACTTCAACGTAAGTTTAACAGGCCCACTAGGTGGCAGTGTCACAGTAATCCAGAATGTACAGAAAACCGTAGAAGAAGCAGACACGGAAACTCCCATTCATGTCCCGCGAAAGTATAAACAACGAGACGAAGGTTGCTCACTGCTTTTCAAATTTTCTTATATCAAATCAAATCAAGTTAATTTATAGAGCACGTTTAAAACAAGCAGAGCTGACCAAAGGGATGTACATTCACATACATACATTTTATCAAACAATACGGAAAACAGTTGTAATATATACAGCCTATATGTAGGCTACAAGCTAAGACTTGCTAAGTGCATAGAAAACCACTAATATGATTTGAAGGCTATTAAAAAAATCAGCCCATCTGCTCTATTTCAATGCGTCATCTGCGTTTTAATTTGTTTTGGATAACAACAAAATATTATATCCAGGCTACTTGCTTCCTACCCTGCTCAACCAATCAGCGATTGTTTGACACACTGAGAAGACGCTTCGCGCAACAGGCTGTTAGGATTTGGGAGGACTCCCCGTCAACACGTCGGCGGGCCTCGGTGTGCTATGCTTTCCCAGAAACCCCTGCTCTTCGAACCTACGCAGAGCTGTTTGTGTGCTGCTTCGCAGAAGTTTAAACCAGGCTTTACCCCACTCTCCCCTATACATATACTAGATACCGGAATAAACCAAATCGGTTCTGTATGCCTCAATTGGTTTGGTCCACATGCACATCAAACGATCAGGGTTGTCGCAACAGGGTAGACAAAGCAGGCAATTGCCTGGGGTCCCGAGCTTGTGGTTGTTTATCATGGCTGTTGGTCAACACCAAGAACGGACAAAAACGCGGATTGATAAACAGCCTATATTTGTCCACAGCAATTATAATTTTGCGGAGAAACCCCTTAAATTCTGAATTGGCCAAATAAAGGATATGACAACGACAAGTACCAATTCAGAGACCCCCTTAGGGTTCCCATGCAAAAGCCTAGAAATTACAACGCGGCGAACACCGTGAGGTGCACGTAAGGCTACCCTTTATGCAATCAAAAAAGAAAGCGCAGACAAGAGGAGGAAAAGCCACAGACTGGTCAGAGTGCCCATGCTGACCCCTTTCTACCGCTGAAAGTGCCTACAATGAGCGAGTGTCCGAACTGTACCAAGCAACAATGGAAAAAGTTGACCTGGTCTGACGAATCACATTTTCTTTTACATCATGTGTAAAAGATGGGTGGGAAGAGATTGCACCAGGATGCACTTTTGGAAGAAGGCAAGCCCACAGAGGCAGTGTGATTATCTGTGATGCTCAGTGTGATGTTCTGCTGGGGAACCTTGGGTCCTGGCATTCATGTGGATGTTACTTTGACACGTAACACTAACATTGTTGGGTAACCCGTCCTTTAACAGTCCCCTAATAACTAGGTATTTTAGGTAGTTTCAGCTTACTTTCTGAGTAAATTGTAATGTCATACTTAGTAACGTTGCAGAACATAATTGGTAAAAGTTTGTGTTTATTGCATGGTGAAGGAAACAATCTATTACAAAGGATTTGGTAAGAAACATGGAATCAAACTAGGCTTTCTTTTAAAGTACAGTTTCAGCTTAATTACTGAGTAAATTCTACAAACATCTGCAAGAACGTACCTTGTTTTTAAGTAGATGTACCATGCCACCACAGAAAAATATTTCCTGTGGAGGTTGTTACCAGGTAAGTATTGAGGTAAATTTTTTAAGGACATAATTAAACTTGGGCTGTTCTTAACATAAACCAATGGATAACTACAAGGTAATTGTAACTTGAATTGATGGGTAATAGAGGTGTTTGAGAATCGGTTGCCTCAATTCCTAGGAAGTACGCAATTATATCTGAGTTATTACCAACTTAAAACAGCCATAACTACACCGTACAGAGTTGAGTTTATGAGTAATAGTGGAGGTTTTTCTTAGTATTTCATCTATAGATTCTCTGTATTTACACACTTATTTACACACTTACTGTGGTAACCATATTTTTACCAGGTAATAGTGGAATGTTTCGTAGTATTTCAGCTACCGTATTTCAGCTAGTTTCTCGACCTACTAATTTTACCAGTGGTAAATACCCAGTAATATACTATATTTGATCATACCAAGTATTTGATATTTACCAAGTAAAAGTGGAGGTTCTTATTAGTATGTCCGCTGTAGTTTCACTGTATTTACCTACTTATTTACCAGGGTAACTACCTAATAATATAATATAATTTCTAGGTATTTACTAGGTACTAAGGTCTTTGACTGTGAAAATCAAAGAATAATTTAATAAATACATAATTTATTCAACAAATATGTTTTTAATTAATAACTAACATGTAGCCTACACTATGTACAAATATGCTAAATTCATGTGATGCAAATGCAGTTTTTTTGCAGCAACCGTGTAAGTAGCGCAGAGTGAAAGATGAGGCTGAAAAACCCAGTGGCGCAGATAGAACAGGCTATGTCTATGAGCAGCAGTGTCAAACCCTGCCTCAAAAAACTCTCTGGGGTTACCATGGCAACCCAATACAACACTTTAACAAAGTATGGTGAATAGAGCGGAGAGTCAGGCACCCGGGGGGCTTAGCTTCACTTGTCCCTCAAAACGTTCGAAATGAAAGTGTGACGTGCTTGGTGATGGAGGGGTTATAATAATGGCGGCTTCGAGGGAGAGTGACATTGTTTGTAAGCTAAAAGCAAAATGTTTTTCGGTTATATCACAAAAGGAAGAAGAAAAATTATAAACATAGGCAGGCAAACACCCGCACTTGGCCAACGTAAGAAAGACGGAACCACTCGGCTAGCCAACATCATTACAGCGCCTGTATGTTGGTTTGCCCGATAAGCTTTATTCCAAGTTGAGTAATCAGAAGATGACTTTAACTATATTTACTTAGCTAGCCTACCGAGCTTGCAATAGCCTATACATTGCAATGCATATGAATCATTTTACTGTAAGTCACGGAATTGTTACGTGCAGCAACTTCTTCAGGCAAATTTTTAAATTCATCATCATCATCATCATCGTCATCCGCTTTGTCCGGGGTCGGATCGCGGAGGTAGCAGTTCAAGCAGGGCATCCCAAACTTCCCTTTCCCGGGCCACATTAACCAGCTCTGACTGGGGGATTCCAAGGCGTTCCCAGGCCAGTGTGGAGATATAATCCCTCCACCTGGTCCTAGGTCTGCCCCGTGGCCTCCGCCCAGCTGGACGTGCCTGGAACACCTCCCTATTTTTAAATTCATTTTTTTGTAGTTTAAAAAAAAAAAAAAATGTTCTCCCTATTTTTAAATTGAAGTTTATAATTTTATTTAAAGCACATAGTTGTGCACGGTTTTCTTCATGTAATATTAATTTGTGCTTCTAATGACTATTACATGGAGGGGGCATACGGTATTAGCAATAGGGATGTCACGAGAACCGATACTTCGGTACCAAGTTGATGCCAAAATTAAAAAAATGTGACGGTACTCGTTTTCTACAGTACCGAAGGTAACGGCTGCAATTACAAAATTGTATGTAAGCGTGTCCGTGGTATGTATGTTTAACAGGAATTGTATTGCTTTGAGATTGCTCTTGCAAGGTAAAGCACAATCCAAATAAATTGCATTATCATTAATATTACATCGAATAACTTGCTGGGATATATGCAAATGTATTACCTCAATGGCCTATCAGGATAGCAGTAACGATGACTATTACTTCACGCAGTCAAGAGTCAGGTGACGTCTTCAGTATGTTCATTCAATTGTTCTTGAGTAAACTTGAATGTCTAAGTTGCATTGACTAATATGTTTTGCGTGATCAGTTGGTCACATTCAAACTTGAAATAACAAATGGACTCAATGTTTTCTTAATTTTAGTACAACTAACTTAGTACACAGTTAGTTCAACTTGTTTTAATAAGTCATCGTATATGTCCGCCATTAGATTATAATGAAGCGGCACAAACAATCTAACACCAATAAGCAATCCTGTCAACAAACAGGGTCTGGACTGCAGTCCACTTGTGCTGCAGGGGCAGGTTTTGCGCGCTAAGGCGGTCAGTCTAATAACTACGACGCATCACATCACATTTGCTCAGGGAAATGCAATTTCTAGTTATTATTATTATTCGGCCTATTTTTGGCACCTTAACTCTGCCCGCAGTTTTGACCCAATCGATTTCATTCCAGTGCCCACATGTCTTGGGTATTGCAGTCTATTGCGCTTACATACAGCTAAGTGATCGGTTCATGTGTTATATTTGTTTGTATTATTTTAATCGGTTTTTGGCCCCATTGAAATGACTGGGATAGGGTTTTGACTGGGAGAGAGTTTTCACGGTCATATACCGCCATCTAGCGTTGATGTTATGTATTTGCATGTTGTTACGTTTGTACCAACTGTCTTGGTTATTACACCAAACAGTGACTCCGTCTCGTTATTTGACATCGAAACATGGTGTCAGAAGTGGGAAAGTTAAATCATAAATAACAAAACACCGCGCCAACAGTTCAGGTCATCTGCACGAATGAATGCGCCTGTGAGTGTACGATGGCACCGTATCGTTTTTACATAGCGAGTGAGCTAGTATCCAGTTAGCATTACCACTAGCCATGTATACACGCTTCTGCAATGGACGTCATTGGAGACCGGAGCACAAACTGGGAAATCCACGGTTAGGAGTAGGACATTTTTGACAATAGGTGGATGGCTGTACGAGCACCATGATGAGGAAAATACAAGTACTGCCTTCACTAGGACTATCAGGTTGGTCTACAAGCCTTTGGTGACAATTTGGTGACAATTTATTTACTGTAATTTACAGTGTAAGGATTTGATCTGATAAACAAGCATTTAATGTCGCAGGGCTGCGACAGTTGTAATTGCATGCTACTTAAAATGATTCGGTGCAATTTGAACAGATATGTAGTGTAGTGGATTGCGCTGGTATCCATTCATTTAAACAGAAAACTATAAACTAAAACAAAGTTACAAGTAAACGTAATATTATGCACATGCTGCCGCTTCTACATTGACGAGAACGTGTTTTGTGTGCCAGTGTTGTTAATAATATTTGCATGTTGCGCATATCCATGCAAAAGGTCCCTTCACATAAGTTAAGCCTGTCAACCAATTGCCCTTAAACATTTAAGTTAGTTAACCAACTAACGTTTGCCATGACTGCAAGTTGTAAGAGAAGAATATATTTTAGATAGACATCGTGAACTTGTTTAGGTAATGTAACCTATACTACAGTTAGGGCGGACAATAGAACGCAGTGTTTTCCCGAACGCAGAAAAGACAGTTGGTTCCGCAAGCTGTAGAACGCTAGCGCGAACCCATAGGAAATTAATTGAAAAATGTTTGTTCAGCCTTTTGAGGGCTACAGTTCAGTACAGGGTGCGTTCTAAATCACGACACTAACTGCACCCTGTTAATTTTAATATAACTAGGCAATTAACTAATACGTGAAACAAACCATACATTCATGCTTGTACTGAACATGTGTGCCTTCAGCTGATTACATTTGTATACTGATAGGTAAACGGGAAGTTGTTGTAAACTATCTTAAGAGTTTTGTTTGCTTCACCTACATCCCTAAATATAAGGCAAACTAGATTTCAGTCATTTTAAAATCAAATTCAAAGCCTCTGGTATACACATAAGTTTCATCAAAATCTGAAGATACAGTTTTAAATATTTGAGATAAAAAATTACAAGAGCGTTTTCTAAAATACATTGGAAAAATTATTTAGATTCTTCAGATTCAGATTTAGAAAAGGTCATCCATGCTTTTATTTCCTCCAGACTTGACTATTGCAATGCAGTTTATTCTGGAATCAGCAAGCGAAACATCCAAAGATTGTAATTGGTTCAAAACGCTGCTGCCAGGTTTAAACGTGTAGGCTTAGAACTAGAAGAAGAGACCACATTACACCTATCCTTGCAGCCCTTCATTGGTTACCTGTGAGTTTTAGAATTGATTTTAAGATTTTACTGCTAGTGTTCAAAGCCCTTGAATAGTTTGGCGCCTGCCTATATCTGCGATCTGCTTTTATTGCTGCATGAGATCCTCCAGCAGGGCCCTTTTAATAGTTCCAAAATCCAAATTCTGCAGCAGGGGTGACCGGGTTTTAGCTTTTTTTTGAGCCCCTAAGCTTTAGAACTCACTGCATAATGATCTTAGGCAGGCCACCTCAGTTTCCTCTTTTAAATCACTTCTAAAAACTCACTTTCATCTTAAAAAGCTTTCTCTTAACCGCCACCTTTTAAATTTGGTTTTTAGTAAATATTTAGTTATTTTAGTTATTTTACCTGATTTTACTGTGTGAATTTAGTGTTTTAATTATATTACATTTTTCACTGTGACTTTTATTGTAAAGCACCTCGTAACCCTGTTTTGAAAGGCGCTATATAAATAAAGTTATTATTATTATATTATTATTATTATTATTATTATTATTGGAACCTATGGAATTTTCCCAACGTCAAAAATGATAAGTCATAGTAAAAGGCGTAGAGAGGTCAAAATTCAGGGCAACTCGATTTTGCAGGTCTCAAAATGAAGCTGATGATGTTTGAAAACGTGTTACGTGCATTTGAGGAAAATCCAAAGATACATATTTTACGAGAATCACCCTTTTGTATGGGGTGGTCTGGTCTTCCCTATATACTATAAGTATAGTCAAGTTTACAGCAGCGAGCAGGAGTGCCTCGTAAGCTGCAGAGGCGTCACTTTCACAGGAACACAGTATTATTGACATAAATAATTAAATAAGTTGATAATAATGTAGCTTTTTATGTTGAAATTCCCTTGCAGTTGCCTAACTCATAGTTTCTTATCAATGTTTAGGTTGACATGGTAATAATGCCAGCCCAGCCCAGCCGTCCACCAACACACAAGGACGTAGTAGTGTTGCAGCGGTTATTTTAGGGGGCTGGCCGCCTGCACTGCCTGGTCACTGAAGTTGGAAATGCAATCACATCGCATTTGCTCAGGGAAATTCATTTTCTAGTTCATCTTGGTCCTTCATTCCAGCTCCCCTCAAGTCTTACCCTCTTCCCATTCATTGTCTATGGGAAAATTAAGCGTGTAAAAGAGGCAATTAAAAAATAACTAGTGGACAGATTAATTAGCGGTGTACAAGCGCAGTCCGTGGCATTCGAACAGACATTTTGGCGTTGCAATGGAAGCGAAATGCACCGTAATTAGGTGCCGAAAAATGGGGCAAATAATAATAATAATAATAATAATAAAACTTAAGGATGTAAAACTTAACAGTATATGATTGCGTCTTACGAGGCAATCACATAAAAACCGGACGGAGTCATTCAATGCTGCAGTTAACAAGCCAAGACAGTCTGTTTAGCCTACTGACATAACAACTTGTAATTACATAACATCAACGCTAGACGGTGGTATATGCCCATGAAATCTCTCCCCCAGTCAAAAACCTCTCCCCATTAATTTCAATGGTGCCAAAAACCGATTAAAAACTAAAATTAAAAATATAACACGTGAACTGATCACTTAGCTGTATGTAAGCGCAATAGACCTCAAAATGTTACCAGCCTTAGCAATGCAGCAAGCAAACAGCATGGAATGGAGTGCCAAAACAGCATGGAGTGCTAAAACAAAAAAACTGCTGGCCGGATTGCTTAAGCGAAATGCAAATCCTAACAAGCTGTATGAGCATGTCAGGGGAATACAGTAACAACGGGAAGGCCGTGCAAAACGCACCCCCTCATCCCACACAAAAGAAAACAAAAGCAGAGGGGGGGGGTAAAGATCCTGTGCCCTCCCCAGTTCCGGCGCCACTGCAGCAGTAAGCGTCCCGCATTAACAAATAGGGTCTAGACTGCAGTACACTTGTGCGCACTAAGGCGGTCAGTCTAATAACTGCGACGTTGCTCTGGGAAATGTTGGGCACGGTACGAATCAATCGTACCTAATGTGAAAGCGCCCTAAGATTTCTTGCCCGCACCTTTCAGGAGAAGGGTGTGGACAACTGACAAGCTTGAGCTCATAGCAGAAAATGACATGAACAATAAGGGCAGGATCTCCTGGTCAGGAAATATGACTGTAAGGAGATGGGGTAGAAGGACATGGACTCTGATCACCTGCCAAAACCAACCTTATTCATATGCATCTAGTATAGTGTTTGTCTTTTTTTATATTTAGTTAATACAGCTGATCATATCTTCGTTCCTACTCTCACCTATGGTCATGAAGGGTGGGTCATGACCGAAAGAACGAGATCGCGGATACAAGCGGCGGAAATGAGTTTCCTCCAGAGGGTGGCTGGCATCTCCCTTAGGGATAGGGTGAGAAGTTCAGCCATTCGTGAGGGACTCGGAGTAGAGCCGCTGCTTCTTTGCGTAGAAAGGAGCCAGTTGAGGTGGTTCGGGCATCTAGTAAGGATGCCACCTGGCCGCCTCCCTAGGGAGGTGTTCCAGGCACGTCCAGCTGGGCGGAGGCCGCGGGGCAGACCTAGGACCAGGTGGAGGGATTATATCTCCACACTGGCCTGGGAACGCCTTGGAATCCCCCAGTCAGAGCTGGTTAATGTGGCCCGGGAAAGGGAAGTTTGGGATGCCCTGCTTGAACTGCTACCTCCGCGACCCGACCCCGGACAAAGCGGATGACGATGATGATGATGACAGCTGATCATAAAAGTTGTAGAGAAGTGGTACATGAAATTTTTAAAAGCTAACATTCCTTCTTTCGTTTTTCCAACTTATTACCAAAATGCTCATATTATCCTTTTGCCCAAAACATGCTAGATTTAATCTGTTTAAAGTTCTACATTCTCTACGTAATTGTGAAAATGTCATACAGTTTGATGGTTAAGTTGGTTAAAATGCTGGCCGTAGAATTTTTTGTAAACATTGTAAACAACATTTGTCTTCATAAAGGATGATGAACTTCTAATAATCATATAGATATTTATGTCATTGGAAAGAACTAATTATATTCTTTAAAATGGTATGGACAGTTTACATCTGTGATGTAATATTGACACACCACAATGCTTTAGAATGTTGACTTCACATCCTGGCACAGCACAGAATTTTGGAACTGTTTGGCTCAGGCTGGAAAGGGTTAAAGATTAAGCAGATTGTTTTTTGTGTTTTTGAAGTAAATCATTAGTAGTTCATTCGGCAAAATGTGCCCCCCCCCAAAAAAAGGTTTTGCCCGCAATTAAAAAAAAAAGTTTACATCTGACGAGATCTAATTTGAGGGTTAATTTATCTAGCTAGCTAAATGGCTATGATAATAACGCTGCTAATGCACACCAGACTCCATCCGTTTCTGTATACAGCATGACTACTACAAATATATGTAATGTAACAATTAATGATGTTTAAGAATTTATTACTGTTGTCAAATTCTTTTTGACAACTATGATTGGCAGCTAGAATATTGGACAAAAAAAAGCGAAAAGTTGTCAGCCCTGATGTAGTTTTCAGCTTCTGGATTCACTTAAAGTAATAAGCAATGGTTACAAATGTGCGAACCTTTTGATTTTCATTTTTTTACCAAATAACTACTGAGGACTATTTGGAAGGACCGGCTACAGGTCATATACAGGTGACTACTAGTATTATACTGTTAATTACTGACACATTTCACAGTGAAAACTTGATTTTGTTTGTCCGGTAACCCAATGCATTCCAAATGTACATATGGACTCCTCAAAAGCATGATCTCAAACCACATTTTGTTCTTGTTCCATCTCTCACTAAGCTATATAATTTTAATAAACTTAATATTTTACTGTTTTGCAAAGTGTAGATAGTCGTATCATATGCAAGTGTACAAATTAACCGAAGAAACTGACAATAATGAGATGAAACTTACCATAGGGACACGGTTGTTTTTTGTGTTCGGGAACAACCGCACGCTTACGAAGAAAATTATCTAAACTCGGACCATGTCTTCCCAATGGATCATCAGGTGGCATGAATCTAGAAATAAAAGTTTTGTGTCAATACAATTAAATAAATAAAAAATCTGGCTATGTTATCTATGTTACAGTGGTTCTGACCATTGGAAGAAAATTCTAACAATAAATGCTAGCAATTTAGACAATATATCATCTTTGGGGAAGTTACATGATTAAAGTTCGGAGATAAGAAATACCACAACTTCAAATATTGCAAAGAAACAAAAAGAAATTGATAGTAAAATTACAAAAAGTTTCATGCTACAAGAACTATTTTAGGCTGTATTAGCAGGAGATGCAGCATCTTATGAGATGACAAATAAAATGTGTATGAACTGAAAGTCTTTGGCTGTTTTGCAAGATAAAGAATATGGCCATTAGTGCCAAAATACAACACTGACATATAAATACATCTGAACTTAATAATTGTACGCAATATACAGTTAGGCCCAAAAATATTTGGACAGTGACATGATTGACTTCATGATTTGGGCTCTGCATGCCACCACATTGGATTTGAAATGAAACAACTACAACGGAATTGAAGTGCAGACTTTAAGGTTTAATTCAAGGGGTTGAACAAAAATATATGATTAAACATGTAGGAATTGTAGCTATTTTTATACAAACGCTCCTCATTTCAGGGGCTCAAAAGTAATTGGACAAATAAACATAACCCCAAGTAAAATGTTACTTTTCAATATTTTGTTGAGAATCCTTTGCAGGCAATGACTGCCTGAAGTCTGGAACCCATGGACATCACCAAACGCTGGGTTTCCTCCTTTGTGATGCTTTGCCAGGCCTTTACTGCAGCGGTCTTCAGTTGTTGCTTGTTTGTGGGTCTTTCTGCCTTAAGTTTTGTCTTGAGCAAGTGAAATGCATGCTCGATTGGGTTGAGATCTGGTGATTGACTCGGCCATTGCAGAATGTTCCACTTCTTTGCTTTAAAAAACTCCTGGGTTGCTTTTGCAGTATGTTTTGGGTCATTGTCCATCTGTACTGTGAAGCGCCGTCCAATCAACTTTGCTGCATTTGGCTGAATCTGAGCAGAAAGTATATCCCTATACACTTCAGAATTCATCCGGCTGCTTCTGTCTTTTGTCACATCATCAATAAACACAAGTGACCCAGTGCCATTGGAAGCCATGCATGCCCATGCCATCACACTGCCTCCACCATGTTTTACAGAAGATGTGGTGTGCTTTGGATCATGAGCTGTTCCAATTCTCCTCCAAACTTTCTTCTTCCCATCATTCTGGTACAGGTTGATCTTAGTCTCATCTGTCCAAAGAATGCTGTTCCAGAACTGGGTTGGCTTCTTCAGGTGTTTTTTTGGCAAAGTCAATTCTGGCCTTTCTATTTTTGAGGCTGATTAATGGTTTGCACCTTGTGGTGAATCCTTTGTATTTACTCTCATGAAGTCTTCTCTTCATGGTAGACTTAGATACTGATACACCTACTTCCTGGAGAGTGTTCTTCACTTGAGTGGATGTTGTGAAGGGGTTTTTCTTCACCATGGAAAGGATTCTGCGATCATCCACCACTGTTGTCTTCCGTGGACGTCCAGGCCTTTTTGAGTTCCCAAGCTCACCAGTGCACTCGTTTTTTCTCAGAATGTACCAAACTGTTGATTTGGCCACTCTTAACATTTCTGCTATCTCTCTGATGGATTTCTTCTTTTTTTTTCAGCCTCAGGATGGTCTGTTTCACCTCCATTGAGAGCTCCTTTGACCGCATGTTGTGTGTTCACAGCAACAGCTTCCAAATGCAAACGCCACACCTGGAATCAACTCCAGACCTTTTAACTGCTTAATTGATGACAGGTTAATGAGGGAAGAGCCCATGCAGCGTTGTTATTTTTTTTGCAGCCTTCTGAGTCAATTGTCCAATTACTTTTGGTCCCTTGAAAAAGAGGCGGCTACGTATTAAAGAGCTGTAATTCCTAAACCCTTGCTCCAATTTGGATGTGAATACTCTCAAATTACAGCTGAGAGTCTGCACTTTAAGCCCATATTGATTATATAATTGTATCCTGAATATGTTTTCGTAAACAGCTAAAATAACAAACTTGTGTCACTGTCCAAATATTTTTGGGCCTAACTGTACACTGCTCAAAAAAATTAAAGGAACACTTTGAAAACCAATCAGATCTCAATGGGGAAAAAAAATCATGCTGGATATCTATATTGATATGGACTGGGTAATGTGTTAGGAACGAAAGGATGCCACATCGTTTGATGGAATTGAAAATTATCAACCTACTGAATTCAAAGACACCCCGAAAATCAAAGTGAAAAAATTATGTGGCAGGCTGGTCCATTTTGCTGAAATTCCATTGCAGCAACTCAAAATGGTACTCAGTACTCTATATTGCCCCTACGTGCTTGTATGCATGCCTGACAACGTCGGGACGTGCTCCTTATGAGACAACGGATGGTGTCCTGGGGTATCTTCTCCCAGATCTGGACCAGGGCATCACTGAGCTACCGTACAGTCTGAGGTGCAACCTGGCGGCGTCGGATGGACCGAAACATAATGTCCCAGAGGTGTTCTATTGGATTTAGGTCAGGCGAGCGTGGGGGTCAGTCAATGGTATCAATTCCTTCATCCTCCAGGACCTGCCTGCATACTCTCGCCACATGAGCCCGGGCATTGTCGTGCACCAGGAGGAACCCAGGAGCCACTGCACCAGCGTAGGGTCCGACAATGGGTCCAAGGATTTCATCCCGATACCTAATGGCAGTCAGGGTGCCGTTGTCTAGCCTGTAGAGGTCTGTGCGTCCCTCCATGGATATGCCTCCCCAGACCATCACTGACCCACCACCAAACCAGTCATGCTAAACGATGTTACAGGCAGCATAACGTTCTCCACGGCTTCTCCAGACCCTTTCACGTCTGTCACATGTGCTCAGGGTGAACCTGCTCTCATCTGTGAAAAGCACAGGGCGCCAGTGGCGGACCTGCCAATTCTGGTGTTCTATGGCCAATGCCAGTGGCATTCTAGTGGTTTTGCCAGTGGTGTTCTATGGCAAGCGCCAGTGGCGGACCTGCCAATTCTGGTGTTCTATGGCAAATGCCAATCGAGCTCCACGGTGCCGGGCAGTGAGCACAGGGCCCACTAGAGGACATCGGGCCCTCAGGCCACCCTCATGAAGTCTGTTTCTGATCGTTTGGTCAGAGACGTTCACACCAGTGGCCTGCTGGAGGTCATTTTGTAGGGCTCTGGCAGTGCTCATCCTGTTGCTCCTTGCACAAAGGAGCAGACACCCGTCCTGCTGATGGGTTAAGGACCTTCTATGGCCCTGTCCAGCTCTCCTAGAGTAACTGCCTGTCTCCTGGAATCCCCTCCATGCTCTTGAGACTGTGTTGGGAGACACAGCAAACCTTCTGGCAAAGGCACGTATTGATGTGCCATCCTGGAGGAGTTGGACTGCCTGTGCAACCTCTGTGGAGTCCAGGTATTGCCTCATGCTACCAGTAGTGACACTGACCCTAGCCAAATGCAAAACTAGTGAAAAACCGTCAGAAAAAATGAGGAGGGAAAAAATGTCAGTGGCCTCCACCTGGAAAACCATTCCTGTTTTGGGGGTCGTCTCGTTGTTGCCCCTCGGGAGGAAGTTAGGAGAGCAGTTCATTGATTGGGGTTTTAAGTGTGCGCCTTCTTTCCATGATGTTTCATTGGATCCCATGACATGTCCAGAAGTTCTGTTTTTGACACTGAATAATATCTTTATAATTAACCTTTTTTGATACAAGTCTAGGTCTAAAAGGTCAATACAAAAAAATGCTAATCAAAAGCAGAGAATGCAAACAAGCACATCGAGCATAAAAAAGTTTTTAAATAATGTTAACATAAAGGAAAATTCTCTTTAAAATGGAGGAATGGTCTGAAATATCAATTAATTAATTGATATTGAATAGGTTATCTAAATGATGTATAATGTACCATTGAAAAGGACATAACTTGAAATGTCAGATTTCAAGTAATTCTACTATAAGTGGGTCAAATTTCTTCATGGTTCCATTGAGAGCGTTTGTAGTTCTAAAAGATAGGTGTCATAAACAGTTATTGAATACAAGTATCTATTTACTTTACCCTTGGGAGGGTTGAACATTTAGAGAAAGGAGGATTTTTTTGGACATATTTCTTAACTTCTATTAAGTGAAAATCGTGCTGTGGTGGAACACCGTAATGATAGGCCTGTCTTTGCTGTTGCATTCTCTGGTAAGCATCTTATTTGACTATCGTCTACTATTATTATCCAATCCTAAACTTTTTTGAACTGCAATTTGCTGCATGGCACACTCAAATTCACTGGGCAGGGTATTGCCTGTCTGCATTTAATAAATCAAGCATTTTACATGCGTTCTGGTGCGTAGGTTGCCCTCTTTCACATTTTCGCAAATTATCTGAATCAAATTTTTTGTTATTGTCGGATGATATTCATGAACATTTACTTCATGAACAAGTCATGAACAAAGATCTAGCTTTGACCTTGGTTTCGTAGAGCACTAGATTCTTAGAAAAAACTTTTCCAGACACAAATCAATCATTGTTTTAAGGGTGTTTTATGGATAAAAAAACGCTGTTTGTTAACTATCAACTATTCAATGATTTGACCCAAGGTGCATGATTCAACTGCCAGTCTCAGTAAAATCGTTGCAAAATGTGGTTAGTAATGTTAAGCAAACTTAGCTGAATTAATACTGCGTTGGAAAGCAATAACACATGGTGCAATAACTTAAAACATCACTAGAAATATTGCAATACATTTATATCGACCCTCGGCAAATCTTTTCTTAAAATAACCCAGCTATACATTACCGCTGAACAATAACTTTAGCAAAAGGGGGATCGATGAACAAGATGGTGGGAAGTTGGTGTGGTTAATATTAGTGCTTAACTTCAATATGGCACACAAATTAACAAGAACATTTCTAACTGCCAGTTTAGGTCAAAAAGATTGCCTACCCCTGTGTGGGAGTGTAGTGGTTCTTGTTAACTTATACTGTACAAAAATGTGTATTGGATTCTCGTTAAAAAAATCATTGCAACAATTTACACGCACCTTCCTAAGTAACTAAAACATTTTATGTAAAGTGGATTAGAAAATGTTATGCTGATAATACACAGATTTTTGAATACCTAACTCATAGAATTATTTAGAGCCAACTTTATTCTATCAATTGAACCCATTGTGTATAGTTTCTACGCAGGTGGACGAAGTACACAAATTTTGTACTTGAGTGAAAGTACAGATACCCTTTTTAAATTTTACTCCACTAAAAGTCAGTTTTCCATTTAAATTTCTAATTGAGTCAAAGTACAAAAGTAACTTCCTTTGAAAAATACATAAGTATCAAAAGTAAAAACAAAATTGCTTGTTCTTTCATGCAGCTTGTTACCCTTGCAGAATGATTATGGAATTATTTTGTGACTTGTAGGTGAGCAAAAGTACTTTAAAATAAATTATTGTTGTAATTCCCTTGAAGCACAGGCAGACACAAGTGGCTTTCTTGCAACTGATTTATTTGAAGACTTCTCTCCAAATCCACCGTGAAAACTAAACAAACAGCATTGACGAAAAATATAAAAACCATGCCAGCATAGCATAAACAATAGCATTCACAGAATGTGGAACAAAGTTTTACCAAAGTCAAATAGACAAACAAACAAATTACCTCGTTGGCTGCATGCTACAAAAGGGGGAATAGTCTTCAAGTCTTCCTTATAACTGTTAAAACATTTCACCGGCACACATACGATGCTCTTACTTACAGGTGTTGCATACTGTATAGTCTTACTCACGCGAGACCAGCCTAACGAGGCTTGTACGTAACCTTGAGCTGAAACGTCAAAATAAAAGTACTAGAACTCGTACCAACAATCAATTGCATACTATCAATGGCAGCATTGATTTCAGAAACTATTATACCTATATAAATTATGTGAACAATATAACGGCAACAGTTACAATTGTATTAGGCCTACGAAGTTGATGTTGCTGTTAAAATGTAGATCTGAGTCAACGATGTCACCACTGTCATAAGAGAATACTGGCCTCAATATTAGTTAGCCTCAGTTAATTGGTGACTCTAAATTGCCCGTAGGTGTGAATGTGAATTAGTGTGAGTTGTTGTCTGTCCCTGTGTCGGCCCTGTGATAGACTGGCGACCTGTCCAGGGGTGTACCCCGCCTCTCGCCCTGTGTCCGCTGGGATAGGCTCCAGCCCCCTCGTGACCCTGTCCAGGATAAGCGGTAAAGCTAATGGGTGGATGGATGGCCTCAATATGTGATTGGTGTAACATATTTTTTATTTAAATGTACATAAAAATATGAATTGACCTTGAGTAGTCTTCTCATAGATACTCTGTGTGCAAAAACAGCACTATTTGCTTGAAATATTGCTGCCTTCTCAAATTCTTAATAACTGTCTATTATGGGGATCATTGATTTGCATAATATGTTTCAAAGCCTTGTAAACTTCTGTAGTTTACGTTTCTTTTTTTTGTTGATATATTATACTCATTGCCAAGCCACAAAGATAATAATAATAATAATTCAGTTTTTTATTTTAGCGCATTTCTAGATACTCAAAGCGGCAATTAATACCACAGAACGAACAACGAATGGACCGACAGCTATCAAACACGTGCCAGACTTGCTCACCCAACATATTACTACAGACTTGCTCACACACGTAGGACACACAGAATGTCTCCAGTTGAATTGGCAGTGACTGGTCAGGGCACTGGTAGGAGGATGCGGCATGTTTTTTGATGGTGGGAGGAAACCCACACAAACACGGGGAGATGCAAACTCCACACAGAAAGCCCCTTTGCTGAGGTGGGGTTTGAACCTCACAGGACCTTCTTACTGTGAGGCAACAGTGCTAACCACTGAGCCACCGTGCTGCCAAACAATGGGCTCCGGTTTTCTGTTGTTGGTTTCATGGCCACATCTGTTTATTTCCTTCAACTGGTAAACTATAAAATATTCCGCTTTCTGCCACACGTTAGGTTTAGCTTGGTTATACAGTACTGTGCATAAGTTTTAGGCAGGGGATGCTGTTTTGAAGGCGAAGGGTGGTCACACCAAATATTGATTTGATGCAGATTTGCTTTTCCCTCACTTTGTGTTTTATGAATTAATTAAAAAAAATAATTAACATTTTTATATATACATTTTTTCTAACTTTAAAGACTTCACCCCTGCCTAAAATATTTGCACAGTACTGTATGTGCAGCTAAGAATCGCGCCATTTGTCCCTGTTCTTTTCAATGACAGTTGTTACTTTTCCTCACTTTTTACTTAAGTTTTGCTAGCTAAATTGGCAAAAACTCTGTCATTCTGATGAAGCTAAAAACAAACAACATATCTAAACTTCCGTCTGAAATCTTGACAATGACGCTAAACGCAAGAGGTAGGGACGTTAAAAAATATCATGGATAGAATCTTTATTTAGACAATCAATGTTCTCCACTTAAAAGAAAAGAGTAATGGTATCGCACAATAGTAGGAGTCAAAAGTTCAAACATTTTAGTTTGAAATGTAGTGGAGTGAAAGTAACAAGTCTACCAATATGGAAACACTTGAGTAAAGTACAGATACTTGAAAAAGGTAAGTACAGTAACGAAGAACATGCACTTCATTACTTTCCACCACTTATGTTATATACAGTAAGTAACTGTAATGTAAGTTACATAGATCACTTACTTAACCTTACTGAGTTCCACTAACTTTGAATTTATAAATTTCTAAATAATCAAATATGTAAATTAGTTATAAATTATCAAATCTTGTTGCTACACTGTAAGCATTAAATAGCTCACGATACTTAAGAGCATTGGCAGCAGGAAGCATTGTTTCCGTCACGAAATAACACGTTTACCTTTTCAATTAAACTCGGTTTCAAACTATGACCTAAAGTACAGAGATAATTTTCTTATTATAACGATGACAGTGAAACATGTCATTGGTGCACACAAGTGACACTAGTGAACTTTTCCGAAGGATTATATCTATTAACCCAGACCTTACTTATAAAAAAAGTATTATTGAACAGGCCAGAATTGCATCAAATCTGTTGAGTATTACACCTTGCTGCAATATAGGTTAGCTTTGGCATGATGCAGTTCTTCGAACCAAGAAATATACATCAATCCATCTTCTTTGCTCGTTGGTACTACTTAAAATATTTTAATATACAGTATATATACATATCTTATAGGACGACTTTCACTGGGCAAGCTTAGAAACAAATTATGTTTTGTAAACTTCAAAAATGTGTAACCCATATGAACTAGAATTATCAAGTAAATATCAGGGTGTTTCTTAAGTATGCACCACTAAGCCCCTGAATAACGTGGCACAGGAGCCGCTCTACAGCTCGCTATGTCGGTCGGTCCACAAAAATGTACGTAGTCGCAGCTATCACAAATTCACGCTTGTTTAGCCTAGATCTTCCCAGCGGGCACGGGAGAAAGAGAGCACTCTTCACAGCTCCATAACTGCCCCGGCACTCAGTTCTCACAATTGTACTAATATATTGTGATGTCGTTCACGAATGATTCTTTCATTATGAAAGAATTTGAGACTACTCGTTAGTCCCGAGTCATTTTAGAGAGCGACTCGTTAATTTTGGTCGCGCATGCGCAACAACAGTTGTGTTTCAGTCATTCGTTAATTTTTGTTCAGCATTGTTGGAATAGGAAACAAAAATGAATAGTTCACCCCTCAACTGGGTCTTCGGGTCTGAGTAGTTTGTTCAATAATCACGTGACAGCCCCATAGGCTCAGTATAGGAAAGAGAAAAGAGTAGTTCACCCCTCGATTGGGTCTTCGGGTCTGAGTAGTTTGTTCAATAATCACGTGACAGCCCCATATGCTCAGTATAGGAAAGAGAAGAGTAGTTCACCCATCGAATGGGTCTTCGGGTCTGAGTAGTCCGTTCAATTTTCACGTGATAGCTCGGCACAGAAAAGAGAAATGTTTAGTTCGCCATGGTTATGTAGTTACAACTGTGCCATAGTTATGATTCACTCACTGTGATAATTAACTCACCTAAAAGCGGTTGCAATATACTCATTTACTGAAATGTGATGTGTTGTATTTAGCCAAAAAAATCACAATATTGATATAACTTTAAGATGTATTTATTTAAAATCAGGTTGTCCCATACAGCCAAATAACAATCACACTTGAACTACAACTAAATCACACAATATTGCATTATAAGCTGTCTAATAAACTGGTTATTTTGTTCTGTTTGATTTGACTGTAAACTGTAAAGTGAAAAGCAGAAAGAAAACGGACCCAAAACCAGTAATAATAACTTGTGAACCAATTCAATAATTTCTGTTTTCTATGCTACGCCTAGCAGTCACGTGAAAAGTAAACGAAAGACTTGAAAGACAGGACAGGGTCTGAGTCGTTCGTTCAATTTTCGTGTGACAGCCGCATAGGCTCAGTATAGGAAAGAGAAAAGAGTAGCTCACCCTTCGAATGGGTCTTTGGGTCTGAGTAATGCGTTCAAAAGAGTAGTTCACCCCTCGAATGGGTCTTCGGGTCTGAGTAATTCGTTCAAAAGAGTAATTCACCCCTCGAATGGGTCTTCTGGTCTAAGTCTTTCGTTCACTGGTCACGTGATAGCTGCATAGGCTAGGCACGAGAGATCAGGTAACATAAATTAGCAGTTCACCCTTAGGGACTGAGTCTCTCGTTCACATGTAACGTGACTGCTTCATGCTTAAGTTATGACAACGTTCATAAGTGATCGTTATTGATTTTTGGATTATTACACTTCAGTTCGCATTAACCCCCGTCCAATGAACGAAAAGACAAAAAAAAAGAGTAGTTCATTTTACTGAACGAGACTTAAATACCCAAGTCACTAAAATGAACCGATCTTCCCATCACTACTACTATAATGCAGAAAGTTGTTGATTTGCGGGTCGGGTTCGGGTCGTTGATTAATGCATATTTTTTGCGGGTTGGGCGGTGCAGATTGGTTGTCATAACAGGCCGGGTGGATGTGAATATTAAAGAACCCTGACCCGCGCATCACTAATGAGCTGTATTTGCATGCTTGGGCCAATAATAATTTTTGGAAGTGTAAGTTTTCATCTCATGTGGTGGTTGTGAAAGCTAACGAAGGGAAAATTGATAAATACAAATTCTGTTCTATGGAATTTCCATAGTAGGCCTGTTTTTGTACTGCAGAATTAAAATCAGAAAGAAGTAACCGAAGTAGGCTAGGCTGGCACGACTGAAGTTAGCACTATTGTTCCGGAGTTCTCTCGACTACAGTTTGGAGGATGTGAGACAAAGTAACAACAGCCTATATTTTGCTATAAAAAATCCGCTATGCTAATGTGGTCGAAATCATCGGAAACAATACATTGGCCTGGTGTGTGTTCGGCTGATCAGCGCCACTTTTAAAACTTGCGGCCAACGTTGACTATCCGACTGGGTGATTGTGTTGATGTCAGAGACTTGACAGCTATAGTATAAACTTGTATTTTGCTATTTCAATGTTCTAGGATGATCTCAATGCACATCCACTTCTTGTGTAAATGTACTTTTGGTGACTTTTTTATTCTATATAGGCTATATAAGTCGACTACTTGTTTTTTCCATATTATTTAGGTTTAGGCCTAGACGGGAGTCTCTTTCTTTAAGAACTTTGCTTGGCTATTGTCGGCTGAAGTATCATGTGACTAACAACATGGCGCATTTATGGCCTGTTATGGTCATTGTAAATGCTTATGTAGAAATTCTGCATCTGACTATAATGTCAATATCTGGCCTCTGCCATCATGTGGTTTAAATTGGAGAAGTAGCTGTCCTCTTGTTTTTGTAGTAAAATAAGTAATTATGTGATTGCGTCATGCAATCACATACCGTTACCGCAAATTCATATTCTTATTATTATTATTATGTGATTGCGTCATGCAATCACATACTGTTATCACAAAGTCATATTCTTATTCTTATTATTATTGGGACTATTTTTGGCGCCTTAACTACGCCCGCAGTTTTGACCCTTTTGATTCCATTCCAGTGCCCAAAGGTCTTGGTTAATGCTGTCCAGTGCGCGTCTACATTATCTAAGTGATCAGTTCAAGTGTTACATTAATAAAAAATAAAAAAAATGTTTGCGGTTTTTGGCCCCATTGAAATGACTGGGGGGAGAGTTTTCACGGTCTTATGCCGCCATCTAGCATTGATGTTATGTCTTTGCATGTTGTTACGTTTGTACTTTCTTGGTTATTAGGCCGACCACCAGTTGTGAACTGCAGCAGTGACTCAGTCTCATTATTTAACATCGAAACATGATGTCAGAAGTGGGAAAGCTAAATCATTAATAACAAAACACCACGCCAACAGTTCAGGTCATCTGCACGAATGCACCTGTGAGTATCCGGCAGCACCGTATCGTTTTTACATAGCGAGTAAGCTAGTTTCCAGTTAGCATTAGCACTAGCCATGGATACACCCTTCTGCAATGAAGGACATCATTGGAGACTGGAACACAAACTTGGAAATTCACGGCTAGGAGTAGGACATTTTTGACAATATGGCTGTTCACGAGCCTCATGAGAAAAATAAACGTACTGCCTTCATTAGGACAATCAGGTTGGTCTACAAGCCTTGGCTTTGGTGACAATTTGTTTAGTGTAACACACAGTGTAAGGCTTTGAGAATAGCACACTGCTGAAACCTGATAAACAAGTATTTACACTGAAGACAACACTACTGTTGATGTAATGTCGCAGGGCTACACAGTGCGACAGTTTTGATCAGTTTTAAAATGATTTGTGCGATTAGATGAGATAGCATATATAGTGTAGTGGGTTGCGCTGGTACCCATTAATTTAAACGGAACACTACGAACTGAAACAAAGTTACAAGTAAACGAAATATTATGCACATGCTGCCGCTTCTACATTGACGAGAACGTGGTTTTTGTGCCAGTGTTGTTAATAATATTTGCATGCTGTGCACATCCATGCAAAAGGTCTCGTCACATAAACCAAATATGTTAAGCCTGGCCCTTAAATGTATAAATTAGTTAACCAACTAACGTTTGCCATGACTACAAGTTGTGAGAGAAGAATATATTTTAGATAGACATCGTTAACTTGTTTACGTAATGTAACCTATGCTATAGTTAGGGCGGACAATAGAACGCAGTATTTTCCCGAACGCAGAAAAGACAGTTGGTTCCGCAAGCTGTAGAACGCTAGCGCGAACCCATAGGAAATTAATTGAAAAGAATGTTTGTTCAGCCTTTTGAGGGCTACAGTGAAGTTTGCATTCTAAACCACGACACGGACTGCTATCACCCTGTTCATTTTAATATAACTAGGCGATTAAATAATATTTAATCTTAATGCAAGAATAAAATTAATGCAAACTAATAGGTAAACGGGAAGAGTCTTAAGAGTTTTGTTTGCTTCACCTACATGCCTGACTATAAGGCCAACTCGATTTCAGTCATTTTAAAATTCAATTCAAAGCCTCTGGTATACACATACAAGTTTAATCAAAATCTGAAGATAAACAGTTTTCAATATTTAAGGTAAAAAATGACGAGTTTTCTAAAATACCATTGAAACCTATGGGATTTTCCCAGCGTATTGCAAGTCTCAGCAGGAAACCGATGGATTGTCTACTCCAGGTAGGGAATGAGTCTTTACCCCAAGTGAAGGAGTTCAAGTATCTTGGGGTCTTGTTCTCAAGTGAGGGTAAAATGGAACGAGAGATGGGCCGGAGAATTGGAGCAGCGGGTGCGGTGTTGCAGTCGCTCTATCGCACCGTTGTGACGAAGAGAGAGCTGAGCCAGAAGGCAAAGCTCTCAATCTACCGGTCTATCTTCGTTCCTACTCTCACCTATGGTCATGAAGGGTGGGTCATGACCGAAAGAACGAGATCGCGGATACAAGCGGCGGAAATGAGTTTCCTCCGGAGGGTGGCTGGCATCTCCCTTAGGGATAGGGTGAGAAGTTCAGCCATTCGTGAGGAACTCGGAGTAGAGCCGCTGCTTCTTTGCGTAGAAAGGAGCCAGTTGAGGTAGTTCGGGCATCTAGTAAGGATGCCACCTGGCCGCCTCCCTAGGGAGGTGTTCCAGGCACGTCCAGCTGGGCGGAGGCCGCGGGGCAGACCTAGGACCAGGTGGAGGGATTATATCTCCACACTGGCCTGGGAACGCCTTGGAATCCCCCAGTCAGAGCTGGTTAATGTGGCCCGGGAAAGGGAAGTTTGGGATGCCCTGCTTGAACTGCTACCTCCGCGACCCGACCCCGGACAAAGCGGATGACGATGATGATGATGATGTATTGCAAGTCAAAAATGATAAATCATTGTAAAAGGCGTAGAGACGTGAGTTCAGGGCAACTTGATTTCGCGGGTCTCAAAATGAAGCTGATGATGTTAGGAAACGTCTTACGTGGATTTTGGGAAAATCCAAAGATATATATTTTACGAGATTCACTCTTTTGTATGGGGTGGTCTGGTCTTCCTTATATACATATAGTCAAGATTACAGCAGCGAGCAGGAGTGCCTCGTAAACGTTAGCGTTTACGTTTAGTGCCTCGTAAAAATGTATACTTCAATAAATAAGTTGATAATGATGTAGCTTTTTATGCACGAGGACGTAGGGGACACTGGGGAGGGTTGCAACACTTTTAGCATTTCTCTGTTAGTCTGAGACTAATTGACATAGACCAGCCAAACTTGTATATATTAAACTTAAATATGTCTTCTAATTACCCATAAAATTTAAATATGACTACATATGACATTTAGTTCACAATATTTATAGGAATGGAAAAAGTCAGATATTGCAACTGGCCCCAAGTGGGCGTTAAAACTTGTGTTCAGTTCAGCGCTGTCCACCAATACATGAGGACGTAGTTGTGCTGCAGCGGTTATTTGAGGGGGCTGGCCATCCGCACTGGCTGGTCACTGATGGTGGAAACGTAATAACATCCGTATTTTCTTGTGGAAATGCATTTGTAGTTATCTGTGCTACTTTGCTTTCAAATTTTACTTTCAAAACTATCCGAGCACATTGATCTTTACTAGCTCAAGTCAATAATAATTCTCTTTAGTTTTAGGTACTCCACCAATTTCTAGGCTATTTACACCAACTTGGGGAAAATATCTAATTGCGAATTATTTTGGGTTATAAAATATTTAATGAAGCTTCAGTTCAATATTCACTGTGTTATAGAATTAAAACATGGGATGGCGCATTACCACATGCAGTTTAATAGATTTGTATAGACTTATCACTTTTCCTTGATGATCTGAATACGTAACTAGATTAGTCGATTGTCACGTTTTAGAAATAAAGACAGTAGGAGGGTCTGAAAAATAGCTAAATGTAATGACAAAGACGCTACACTGACAACACTCATTCTTCTTGGGTTTCAAGTCCTTGTTGTTGGTGGACGTAATCGCCCTAGGCCACTTCTGACTGGTGAGCATGACTGTCACATGAGGACGGCATGACCTTGTAAAAGCATTGCCCATTTAAAAGCTAGGTTAATTGGCTACTTTAAATCGCAACCTTTGCGATTTGCTAATTGCATTGTTTCAAATTGCGATTTCGATTTTAAATCGATTAATTGTTCAGCCCTACCACCTTCCTCACCTCTAAACTATCAGTCTCCCTGTTATCTTGTTCTTTCACCGTTTCCTTAATACAACAATTACAGCTTTTTATAACAATTGGTGCTATGCATACACTGAATATTTATAGTATTACCATCTCTAACTTAGTACTCTCAACTTACAATTCCTTTTTTGGCAGCAAAAAAATGACCATTGTCACATGCCTTCCTCTTGCTCATGTTGACAAATTAAATTTGAGTTAAATAAAGGAGACCTCTGACATATTTAAATAGAAACATTGCTTACTACACTTATGATGGGAGTTTATTATTATACAGTCTCCCAATCAGCTAAAACTACATGAATGCATAAGTATCTACATTGTATTCATGACTGAATATAAAGTGTTTGTTTCTTATAAAACTTGCAAAAACAGTGGTGATAATCATTTAACTGTGTATGCAAAAAAGAGGGGACACACCAATGGAAAAAGTTAATAACCACAATATGACCTTGAAAATAATGATGCCCCCTGGCCCTGATATTTCACCAGCTAGCCAAGTAGTTAGCTAGTAATTCTTTTTTCATTTTTTAGCCAGTGTAATGTATTATTATAAAAAAAAATTTAACAATGCTGGTAAAAGGATATGTGGGGAAAATTGGGGGAAATAGCCAATAAGTGTGTGCATTACGGTGCATACATTGGAGCAGTCATTCTGGCATTGTTAGTAATACTAGCCAGTGGTGACTTGCCAGCAAGCTGACACATGATGGGCGATACCACTTTATTTTTTTCGATCCGATACCAAGCAATACTATGTCAAGTATCCCGATACTTTAGAAATATTGTGTATATTACATATTATATCAAAAGGGGATATGTGATTTCTCCTGTTAAAATTGGTAAATGTTGTCATAAAACAATATATTTTGAAGTCAGTAGTCCTACATCAGTATTAAATAAACTGCCAAAATGATCTCTTTGTTTTCTGTTTAATAACAGCATTTATGAATCTTGTTAAATTGTTCAAAAATGTTCATTTAAACTATTTGATTTTTCAAGGTTTAAACATTTGAACATAAAGGTATTTGATTAGCGCAGATGTTAAGTGAATGGTGAACCCCAAATAATACTTTGGTTCTGTCTGCCATTCTAGCCACATACTTGCCAAACCTCAAAAATCGGATTTCTAAACAATAGCGGGGGTCTGGCGGTCCCCTATACACAAGATCGTATTGATAGAGAATTGTGGCAATGAAATCGGGAGGGTTGGCAAGTATGGCCACAACAGCGCAGTTGCGTGACTCACTGACTGACTGCAACGTGTTGTGCATCCTTGTGAATTCATGGAGTGGCGAAACAGGGCGGGAAGGAGAAGTAGTTCTTATGATACACAATTACTACAACATAGTTTTTTTCACTTTAGCATCGATCTACTAGAAATATGAATATAAACAACACTGGTTAAAGTAAACTCTTGGTATCTATTATTTCTTTGTGAGGATCCATTCTTAAAAATAAACTTCAAGATCGATTGGATCGATATTTCGAATCAATCCGGCCATCCCTAACACAGACCCATGGTCATAAGTTAACTAACTGGTCTCTAGCTAGCAGTCGTCATATATTTAATTCAACAACAACGCACTGGGTAAACCATAATAACATTTGGGTGATATATTAACTATTAACTAACCATGGCCTCAGATTTGGAGGTGCTGATCCTCATCCCAGCCGCTTCACACTCGGCTGCGAACCGATCCAATGAGTGCTGCAGGTCGCAGACTGATGATGCCATCAGGACTACATCATCTGCAAAAAGCAGTGATGCAATCCTCTGCCCACCAACCCGCAGCCCCCTCCCCCGCGGCTACGCCGTGAGATCCTGTCCATGAATACCACAAACAGGATAGGTGACAAAGCGCAGCCTTGGAGGAGGCCAACCCTCACCGGAAACGAGTCCGACTTACTGCCGCAGACCCGGACACAGCTCTCGCTTTGGGAGTCCAGAGATTGGATGGCCCTGAGTAGAGACCCCCTCACCCCATACTCTCGCAGCACCTCCCACAGTATCTCCCGGGGAACCCGATCATACGCCTTCTCCAAATCCACAAAACACGTGTAGACCGGATTGGCATACTCCCAGGCCCCCTCAAAGATCCTCGCGAGGGTAAAAAGCTGGTCCGTTGTTCCACGACCAGGCCGGAAACCGCATTGTTCCTCCTCAATCCGAGGTTCGACTAGCGGTCGAACCCTCCTTTCCAGCACCCTGGAGTATACTTTCCCGGGGAGGCTGAGTAATGTGATGCCTCTGTAGTTGACACACTCTCCGGTCCCCCTTTTTGAACAGGGGAACCACCACCCCGGTCTGCCACTCCTTAGGTACTGTCCCCGACTTCCACGCAATGTTGATTAGATGTGTCATCCATGACAGTCCCTCAACACCCAGAGCCTTCAGCATTTCTGGGCGGATCTCATCAACCCATGGGGCTTTGCCACTGTGGAGTTGTTTGACTACCTCAGTGACCTCCGCCAGGGAGATTGATGCTGATCCCCCATCATCCTCCAGCCCTGTCTCTACTATGTAGGGTGGGTTTGTCGGGTTCAGGAGTTCCTCAAAGTGCTCCTTCCACCTCCCAATCATCTTGTCCGTTGAGGTCAACAACGTCCCATCCTTACTGTATACAGCTTGAATGGTTCCCTGCTTTCCCCTCCTGAGGTGTCGGATGGTCTTCCAGAACCGCTTTGGCGCCAGCCGAAAGTCCTTCTCCATGGTTTCTCCGAACTCCTCCCACACCCGCTGCTTTGCTTCTGCCACGGCCGAGGCTGCAGTCCTTCGGGCCTGTCGGTACCTTGCGACTGCCTCCGGAGTCGGCCGGGTTAGCAGGTCCCGGAAGGCCTCCTTCTTCAATCGGACGGCTCCCCTGACCACCGGTGTCCACCAGGATGTTCGAGGGTTACCGCCCCTTGAGGCGCCTAAGACTTTGAGACCACAACTCTCAGACGCAGCTTTAGCAATGGAGGCTTTGAACATCGCCCACTCCGGTTCAATGCCCCCAGCCTCCAGAGAAGCCCCGCCGGAGGTGTGAGTTGAAGGCCTCCCGGACCGGGGACTCCTCCAGACGTTCCCAGTTCACCCGCACTACACGCTTGGGCTTACCAGGTCTGTCCAGAGGCTTCCCCCACCACCTGACCCAACTCACCACCAGATGGTGATCAGCTGACAGCTCTGCCTCCCTCTTCACCCGAGTGTCCAAAACATATGGCCTTAGGTCCGATGATACGATAACAAAATCGATCATCGACCTTCTGCCTAGGGTGCTCTGGTACCAGGTACACTTATGAGCATCCTTATGTTCGAACATGGTGTTCGTTATGGCCATTCCATGACTAGCACAGAAGTCCAATAACAAGCCACCACTCGGGTTCAGATCGGGGAGGCCGTTCCTCCCAATCACGCCTCTCCAGGTGTCTCCATCATTGCCCACATGTGCGTTGAAGTCCCCCAGCAAGACTACAGAGTCCCCCTCAGGAGCCCCATACAAGGCTCCATCCAGGGTCTCCACAAGGGCCGAATACTCCGAACTGCTGTTCGGTGCATAGGCACAGACAACAGTCAGAGTTTTCCCCCCCATGACCCGCAGGCGTAGGGAGGCGACCCTCTTGTCCACTGGGGTAAACTCCAACATAGAGGCACTTAGCCGGGGACTCGTGAGTATCCCCACACCAGCCTTGCGCCTCTCACCCTGGGGAGCTCCGGAGAAGAATAGAGTCCAACCCCTATCCAGAAGTGAGGTTCCAGAGCCGAGGCTGTGCGTAGAGGTAAGCCCCACCAGATCCAGCTGGTAGCGCTCCACCTCCCGCACAAGCTCCGGCTCCTTCCCTCCCAGAGAGGTGACGTTCCACGTTCCCAAAGCCAGCCTCTGCCACCCGGGTCCGATCCGTCGAAAACCTCTGCCTTCACTGCCACCTTTCTGGCAGCGCACCCGACCCCCTTGGTTTTTCCCGCGGGTGGTGAGCCCACAGGACGGAGAAGGCGAGACGTTGGTGTTGCCCACGTTGCTTTTTCGGGCTATGCCCGGCCGGGCGCCGTGGCAAGCCCGGCCACCAGGCGCTCGCTGACGGGTCCTCCTCCTGGGCCTGGCTCCAGAAGGGGACCCCGGGCTTCCTCGGCCGGGTATCATCCTCTCTTATAGTTTTTTCCATGAGGGTTTTTGAACCAAATCTGAGGCCATGGTTCTCGGCAGGAAACCGATGGATTGTCTACTCCAGGTAGGGAATGAGTCTTTACCCCAAGTGAAGGAGTTCAAGTATCTTGGGGTCTTGTTCTCGAGTGAGGGGAAAATGGAACGAGAGATGGGCCGGAGAATTGGAGCAGCGGGTGCGGTGTTGCAGTCGCTCTATCGCACCGTTGTGACGAAAGAGAGCTGAGCCAGAAGGCAAAGCTCTCAATCTACCGGTCTATCTTCGTTCCTACTCTCACCTATGGTCATGAAGGGTGGGTCATGACCGAAAGAACGAGATCGCGGATACAAGCGGCGGAAATGAGTTTCCTCCGGAGGGTGGCTGGCATCTCCCTTAGGGATAGGGTGAGAAGTTCAGCCATTCGTGAGGGACTCGGAGTAGAGCCGCTGCTTCTTTGCGTAGAAAGGAGCCAGTTGAGGTGGTTCGGGCATCTAGTAAGGATGCCACCTGGCCGCCTCCCTAGGGAGGTGTTCCAGGCACGTCCAGCTGGGCGGAGGCCGTGGGGCAGACCTAGAACCAGGTGGAGGGACTATATCTCCACACTGGCCTGGGAACGCCTTGGAATCCCCCAGTCAGAGCTGGTTAATGTGGCCCGGGAAAGGGAAGTTTGGGATGCCCTGCTTGAACTCCTACCTCCGCGACCCGACCCCGGACAAAGCGGATGACGATGATGATGATGATATTAACTAATTGGAAACTTAAAAACAAATACAACCAACAGGAACTCTGATGAAACCACATTGATGTAAATTATAAATGGATAGTCACTAATATAATACAATTAATTAATAATCATGATTTTTTTTATGTAATGTTATTTCCTTGCAGTTTCCTAAAGTATGTCAAAATGTCCTATGAATGCTTTAGTTTGGAATGGTAATGTAAGCAACACTTCTGACAATGTTTCATCTGCTAGTCCACCCTCTACCTATATGGCAACAACAGAGCTCCCCCACCTCAGAAATCCCAATTTAACCAATATAGACTATATCAGTTGTTAAAGGATTGATTCATTTTTCTCTTATTGGTACGATGAATCGATGGATCGATGCAAACAAAAAAAACAACGTAATGATATTGTAACCTACTTTTAATCTTCAAATGTTTTTACTATGTATCTTGCGCTAGACACCAAAATTTTATTCAACATCAGACGGCATTTTCAAAATAATTACAGCGCCGTTGAATTAAACTTTTATGTCAAGCACACTGTTTTTCTGGCTACTTCGACGCTGAAAATACACCGAGCAGCGACAAAGTGCGGCTTGCCGCAATAAAAAATGTTTTGCCGACATTCTGTTTGTCACAATAATATACTACCGATCTGAACCAAAAACTGTTGTTGACAAATCTGATAAGTTATATGAAGTAAGATGGGATGCCAAATGTCATCCAAAAAAAAAAAAAAAAAAACAATTTCGGGAGAAGGTAATGCCTATAAATAGCCCAGATCCTTTATAAGAAATTGCACAATGTACAGAAGCCTTACTCTTGCTGTTGCACTGGTGCACTTTAACGCCACTCTGCCCATCGCAAACTGTGCCCAGAAAGCAAAATTAAACTGGCCCGGAGACAGGCCAGATGTGCGCCAACATTCAGTCCAGATTGGTAAAACGGCTCCACCCCAGTGTCTTTTTGCACAATGGGTCACATCCGGTGTGGATCTGCATCACGGACACTTTTGTGCCAGAACTGTGCAAGTTTTGTGCCAGATTCAAATAAGTCATGTCAATACGGCCCAAATCCGGCACAGATATGTTACCCATTTATTTTGCTCTAATCAGCACCGGGTTGCTGACGTTCCAGACCATACAAAAGCTGCTTTTCAATGTTGATTTAACACATTGTCACATAATCATTATAATATGCTGCACATTTACATCGCCACTGCCCGCGTCTCACACAACATACTTGCGTTGTAGCCGCTTGACGCGCCTCGATGAATCTTTCAGTAAAAGTGAATCATAGATATAAACCTGACAACGTTTGAAGGAGGGTACCTTAATAATGCTGAAGACGTTCACAGTCACTGTTGCAAAAAGATTCTCTCCCAGTGCCACCTGAGGCATAATGCAAATTAGTTATGATGTGGTAATTGTCTATTGGACTACAAAACAAAGTGCTTGTTTTCACAAGATGCGCAATAGTGTTCTGGCTGGTGTCTGATCCAGTATATCATCACAATTGTCAATCGGAGGGTTCCTGCCACATTCAGAGCAAAGGCGCACAGCGCGTGTGATTGCTACGCGTATCTAGCGACTTGAGGGCGGATCAGGCAGTGTCCACTGCTATCTGGGTAGGTAGGCTACATTCTAGCGTAAATTCAAATACTGATCCGCATTAAACTAGCATCTCAATTCGAACTCGCCAGTCACATCGAGCAGTATGACGATCCATTTCCATAGTCTTCTTTTGTTCTGCATTATACAATGTGGTACAGTATGGAGTTGTTGAGATCTCCACAATCGATTTATCCTCCATTGCTTTGTTGTCCGTTTTATGTATTTCAGGTGGGAAGATATTTTTGGTAACATAGGTCAACATGCCACAGGCAAAAAATTTAAAATCCTATTTACCTTTAGTCAGACAAAATGATCAATATCAATGCAATGATTGCACGTCTAATAATTTGTTATGCATGCCACAGGACTCTGTGTACTGATTGGCTGCGGCTATTATTTGGACTGCAATTCGCTGCAAAAAGTTAAACTATTCTCAACTTTCAGTTTGGCCACACTTCACCGCAGAATCAAACGGCCGTAGGTCATAGTGGCTGCCGCAGGTTTACACAGACATTGTATGGCAGCTCGCCGCTGGCCGCACTTCGCCGCTGCTTGGGGAAAAAAAAAACAAGTGTGTGCACGTGCGGTCAGTGAGGGTGTCTTTTAAGCTTGTATTAAGGAAGTAGGCTATTGCAATTATATGTATGTATATCTCAATTGTTAAAAATCTATTTGGATTTTGTGAATCGATGTTTGTTTATATGATTGATGCATCGATGCATCGATCCATCGTCCAAGCCCTAATAAATAATACAACTTTTGCTGCCAGCTAGGATCGAGCAAATAATCAGGGAGGGTCACGTAACAAGAAATGGGTGCGCAGTTAAAGGAAAAGGGTTCACTATTTTACTTTATTTACAGATCTCTCAAATGTCCCAACTTGTCCCGATTTTTACATTCATTTGGAGTAATTATGTTTTTCCATTTAGCTACAATGCTAATAGTTTCACTAGCAGGTCCGGCGCCGCGAGAGGGCATTGCCTCCTCAGTTGTATTTTCTACCCCTTTAGTTTAATTTGCTTTCATAAAGCAAGAGAAAAAAAAGCTAAATGTTAGCTCGTTCACTAGCGGAGGCTAACGCTAATGATTTTATATTATACTTTGTGTTGTGATAGCTCATAGATGGTCAAGTGTAAAATGCTGACTCTTAAATGGGTTGTTACTAGGTCTGTGGTCTTAGAAGAAAATAGTTATTTAAAACATGTCTGTATTACAAATAAGAAAAATCTAAATTTGAATAGAACAAGAAAAATCTAGATTTTAATTAAAAACAGTCCTATTATCACATAAAAGGGTACTTATGGCAGGTAAACATTTGATTGGGGTACAGTGAAACAAAAAGGGTGAGAACCACTGCAGTACACTATTAATGGTACTGGTGCTGATGGTGCTTTTGCACATTTAACTACTTCTTTCTATTTTTGTGAGGACTAGTGCAATCCTCAGAATAACAGGGAATGGTTTGTGCACTTGCTCATCTATGCGAGTTTCCTTCAGGTGGATTTCAATTTCCTGTTTGGTTGTCTTGTCCCTGGATATTTTTTAACCGTGCTTGATGCAGTGATGGAATTTCATGGGAGCAAAGGGCAAAACTGCCAAAATAACTGAATTAGTTTTTTTTCTTCCATTGACTGTTGCCCCTTGGTAACTCAAACCAACATAAGTATCCCAGTGATTGAGCGTCCAATTCGGCTACCCACTTTAAATATGCCATAGGTCACTGAGATTTATAATAAATCACATTTGATAACCACTAACGGGATTGGTTTGTGAAATATATTAGTATTTAGCTTACTTTTTATGAGAAATATTAGTCATAACAACAATGGCTATTAAACCGTTAGCTTTAAAGATTTACCCTGAATCAGACACTGCACAGATCTTAGTCTCTAGTCTGTGTCTTGCCCCATTAGAATATATTTCTTCCAGTCAGCTGTCCTTCCAATCTGTACAAAAAACTTTCAATTACCGCAACTTATTCTTAGTGTTATAAAGATGGTTTAAAATAATATTGAGTTGGAGCATAATTATTTTGGATTGAATTTTGCTTAATCCCAAGCCATTTCTGGGTGTTTTTTGCTCCTGTCACATTTTTACTCACTGTGGACTTATTTCCCACTGCACATGCAAGTCCTGCACCTCTATGGAAACAGTACAATCATGGCCAGGATATGGGTATAGGATATAGGATAATTAAAAAAATGTATTTTGTGCAGTATAACACAATTATAATGTCAGAAATCACAAAATAAGGAAAAATTTAAGTTGAATTTATTTGATAATTTATTTGATAAAAATTGAAAAAAGATGGAATCTATGTATACACAACATTTTTCCATATGCCCACAAGAGTTACTAATACTGGAAAAAAGGGGTAGACCCCATTATATAACACATATTGAACTATTTACATTTTTACATTGTCTCTCAACATATCTCTGTGTCTAAGGCTCCTCTCCTCTCTGCTCCAGCTAGCAGTTCAGTAGAAGATTCACTGATTTATTGTCACGTGACTGTTGGTCTTAGCTGAGTCATTCAAGGCTTCCAAGTTGCACTGAGATGCGCAGAATTAAGTGTTTTTACAGGATCTGGATCGTGCAAAGTGTTTCTTTTTGGCAAAATTTTTAATAATACACTTAAAATACAGTGATTTTAAAGAAATATCACTATTTAAGCTTATATTCGGTTATTCTTCCTGACTGAAGTGTTCTGTGCAGATGATCGGTTTAGGGAGGGTCGGAGAGTCTAGAGTCCGATGAGAACGGCTGTTCTTAAAGTTTCTGAGTATGATAAATGGTGTAATTTTGGTAATTCTTTAAAGACAGCATGCATTTTGATCCTGTCGGCAGGTTGTGAGGTTTTAAGGGTTAAAGAGATACTTCTTAAACAATTTTCTAAATAAATATTTGTTGTTGTTGAAGTTGTTGTCCAAAAACATGCAGGTTAATTGTTGACTCTAAATTGCCCGTAGGTGTGAATGTGAGTGTGAGTTGTTGTCTGTCCCTGTGTGTCGGCCCTGTGATAGACTGGCGACCTGTCCAAGGTGTACCCTGCCTCTCGCCCTGTGTCCGCTGGGATAGGCTCCAGCCCCCCCGCGACCCTGTACAGGATAAGCGGTAAAGCTGATGGATGGATGGATGGATGTTGTTGAAGCTAAATTAAGTAAGCATATTGAACAATTTATCGGGTTATAGGATCAATGTAGGTGAAATTCACATATTTTTCCAACCGCAGGCATTTAAATGGTTAATTTATTTTAATTCCATAGATCATTGTGCGAATCAAACTCAGAACCGGCAAAGGCTCTCTGCTTGGCTGAAAACGTCGGTAGTTTTAAACAATTCAGGAAGGACCCCTGATGACGCAACAGAGTAATTTTCTCAACTCGTTTGACATTCTGTTGTTTGATTGCGACATTCTAAATGACAATGCAATGTTTGAGGTACAACATTGGTATCTGATGAAAAACATTTCAAAAGATAGAAAATGGGTGAACTATCACTTTAAATACTTACTTATCATTGACAAATGAGTACATAAGCAGGCGCTCCTCAATAAACTTCTTCCACTCTGGCTTTTCGTTCTGCAAATCCCTGTAGTTGTCATTTGACACAATAATTCCATCAGAGTCACAAGCCAGCTTCACTATGAAGCGATCATCATAGCACACTACCCTTCTTCCCTGAACTCGCCGAGAAGGGGTAAACACCAGAATCTTCTCTTTTTCAAGCTTCCGCAAAATGTCCTGATCTGTGTGTTAAATAAATATTTGAAGGCCATTTATTAAATAAACAAAATCACATTAACATTTGACAAATTTTTAAAATGCAGCATGTTAGTAAATAAACACTTTTTTTTAAAGGAACGTTAAAGTTAAAGCAAGTATGATCTGATGAGACGTAAAACAAACATTCTTCTAAATGCAGCGAAACAGTTATATTTTTAGTACCTGTGATAGGGGCATCAGGTCTTGACTGCTCCTTCCTCCAAGCGGGAACAAACACTGTGATGTCTTTGTGTCCTTTCTCAAGGAACCATTCAACAGTCAATTGAATACCAAGGCAAGAGAAAATTTCTTTGTTTCCATGGCTACAAAACAAAAACTCGTGTAAGATACTACTTCTAAAAGTATGCATAATTACTTCTGAATGATTGAACTGACAAACAATTTAAAACAACGTTAAAAGTTCATGAATTGTTATACTTTTAAGAGGGTTTGCTCTTCTTACCTCATTGCCACATTTGAGCCATCTATGACAATGGACCGGAGATTATCAGTAGTATCCACTGATTCATCTTCAAGTGACATCTGTGGACTATCTCTGGTCTCTTTGATACAAGGGCCCCTGGAGACAGATGTGGCAGTAGCGTTGGAGGCTTGAATTTCTGTCTCTCCTTTGGTACCAAGCCTTACAAGTTCTGCCAAAACATCATTTATAAGGGCAGCAGACCCTAATTTGTTGAGCACAGTCTCTACTTGTTCTCCAGAATAGCCCAGCTTCAAGGCAAATTCCATCTTAGTTTGGTACTCCTTGTCACTTGCATGCTTGACCCCTGAAACCGCCTTGGTGTCATTGCTACGAAGCTCTTGCAGTGTGCTGCTCTGTGAGAAGCTGGGCCGGTCAAGGCATGGAGAGCGGCAAAGCTGCCGATGAGGTTTTGTCGCAAATAAGGGCTCCCTCCTTTTACAGCCGCTACTACTCATCAGCAACTGCAGTTTTGGATCTGACTCACTCTCTGAACTGCTTCCTTCCTCTGACTCTCCACTGGCATGCTGAGCCTCACTAAGCTCAATGGCCTCTTCCCTGCTTTGGCTTTTGTTCATTTTGAGTTTTTCCACCATAGACCATGCTGTCATCACTTAAGTGTGGCTGCTGATTTCCACTGCATGCTCACCCACACCCACTGTCTGCAGGTCATATTCAATTGCTGACTTAGCAATGCCACCAGCTGATTGCGTAGAACTATTTTGAAGCTCTATCTGTCTTTGAGCTGGTGAAAACAACACTATGTAATCCTAAAAGGGAACAAAAACAAATGGCTCATTATAAGGGTACTGGATGCGAGAAAGGATTCATAAAAACGTATTTTGTTTTAAAGAATTTAAAATGGTTATTTACAGTACCCTTTTGGACCACATTAGAGTAAGGGTCTAAGGTGCATTTTGTAGTTAGCAATTTGCACTAGCTCGCTAAGGTTATCTAACTTTTTAGCTATCCCAACCAGCTTACAACCACACCTTAAGGGCAGCATCACCAAAGCCTGCAGTGAATTGAGGTACGTGAGTTTTAGGACAAGTTACTTCTGAAAGTAGTAAAAAAATATTTAAATTAAAAAAGTAGTAAAACAAAACCACGGACTGGAACAGAAACTGTTGGTAGTTTGGGTCATTTGGCTGAAACGACAGTATGTTTATCTTCATCTCAGCTTCTATAGAAGAACAACTGTGTAGTTTAAAATGGTTATAATAAGGAACACTTTCCGTTTTAGGACAAAATGTACTGAAAACCAGCTAGATTCAGTGCATTGCTTCAAACTCGGCACAAGATGCAGAGTAGAGTCCAACCCAGCGGGCTCGAATCGGGCCTGAAAATATGTGTTTTTCTTGGGCCGTGTCGGGCCTTAGGCTGCTTCAAAAAATAAATATATATCTTTGCGCGGTACACAGTTTGCCTGCACGTCTGGCACAAGTCTGTTAGACAAGAACCGGTCCAGCCAGGTTGTGGTTTGATTGTACTAACCACCTTCTTTACTGGCCTATGTGTATTCTTGAAAGGTCTTGTGGCAAAAAGAAAATCTATTATTACGCAGCCATCAAGTTATTATGTGTGTGTAGCCTATTCATGTTTATATTGACTCACTGTCCGCTATTCATCTTCTGCCCGCTTTCATATAGTCATGTAAATTTTTGTTGCTAGCCACAGCAGGTTTTATACAACTATATTATTTGTTCTTACTGACATATTTCAGCAGAAATGATTTGTGCTACAATGTAGCACTGCTCATTCTGTCATTTAGGCTACTCGGCTCCGAATAACATTTTTACGTGATCGTGTTGTTCAGACTTACACAATCTCAGGTAGAAAATAACTATAGGTCCCTTCTCCTCTCTGTGCTGTTTTTCCCGATGACAGCTGCATTCAACTATACAAGGCATGGAGGCACACTGAACCAAACGAACAAAGGCTCGGGTCGGGTTGGGTCGGGCACAGGTCGGGAATGCAGATAATAATAAAAAAAATATTATTAAACAATAGCCTACTTGAATGTTCTGAAATGTATTCTCATAAATAATAAGGCGAGCAGTAACCTAACCTACTTTTAATTTAGTACCGGTTTCGATGCCTCAGTTGGACTCGGGCAGATACGAGCGCACGGTTTCATTCTTATCACATGTTCGTTGCGTAGAACTGTCAGTGAGGGAAAGGACCACACTGAAGATGTCACACAATTGGGCAGCCAGTATAAATTTATATTAATTACTGGCGTTTCACTGACTATTTATAGGCAACTATGGCTGTTAAAAGGGTGGGACAAGACGCACGCTCACGTCCGCCAAATTTAGAACTCATTATGATTTATAAAGGGAAATCGGCGAACAACTTGCGTGCGCACTGTTTTATATATCAGAATTTTTTTGTGCGTACGCCATTTTCGCCTTTTGTGCGTACGTACAATTTTGGTATGGATCCTACGCATTGTTTTATAAATGAGACCCCTGGCCTCTGTAACAACAACAACAGGCTATTCCTCAAACTTTTATTGAAACAAACACCAGCTACAAATTACCCTCTTCACACGCTCTCACGCCTCATATTTCTCACGGATTCACATTTTGCTTTTGGGAAGTGCACACTGCTGTTGCAGACCATAGAGAAACATTAAAATTCCACTTTGCATGGAGCTCGCAAGCGGAAAAATTAATAAAAAAATTATTAATTAAATTGTACAGTGCCCTATTTTTTACTTCTGCAAAGCAACAAGCCATGTGACTGTAGTCAGAGCAAAGCGGCAATCCAATAGGAACATTTGAGAAAGTTGCATTCAAATGTTAATTTTGTATTGGTTGGTGTAAGAATTAGATGTTGTGAAACTGGGGAAATTGCTGTCAATAGTAATGTCACTTCAAGTATAAAGACAAACAAATGTCTGATGCGTGCGGTCATAACCTCAAGCAACACTGTAGTCGTCTCTCATGATCACGCAGAGGTTTTTGGAAAAGTTGGCAGCCCTGGCACTAATCAAATTAAATATAGGCCTATTATAAAACCAAATTAAAACAAACTTGCTCATAGGCCTATACACAAATGAATAAATACTACAAAGACTGTAGCCTATGCCAACTTCTTTCTAGCCTAGTTGTAAGCCTGTCACATGGTCAAACTCACAGTTTCAGTGCTGGTAATGGTTAGATTGCATGAGAGCAGAGGCTCAACACTAAGCTCCAGTTAAATGTTCTTCTCAAATAATAATAACTAATCATTAATGCTGACGCATAATCAATAATGTTGGATTAGGCCAACTATTTTTATGTGCTATTTCTATTTGCGATTTTTAAATAGTATTTGGGATATAGAAAAAAAACAAAAAAAACGCAACCTTCAAATTCTTATTTGGAAATCAAATTCAATGGCAACGATCAAAGCTTTGAAGCTTCGAAGCATTCGGGTCAGCCCTACAATAAACTATTTTATAAATTAGGTTTTATAAAGTTTTATTGTTGAATTAGCTATGCATCTACATCATTGAACTAAAGCAACTGTAGGCAACTTTTTTATATTATGGATTATCAATAAATTTTTTCTGATTGCACATTGTAATGTCTATGGGAGAATTAAAAAAATGTGGTTCAGACCAGTCCTTTAGAAATCTCAATATTTAAGACTATTTTTGTCTGCCACCGGGCACGATCTCTCGCGAAACTGACAAATTGCTTTATGGCACAAGGAAGTGCATCACTAAATCAGGAAGAGATGCCCATACTTGGGGTATCGTCATTGATCGTGCTGCCATATGTAGTGACCACGAGCATTCTGCATGTCTTTTTTGTGACGGTTAGGGAAAATAATTACACTAAGCAAACGGTAGGGGTCGCCAAAATCTTCTCCAACAGATAAACTGCCTCTAGCAATTTAAAACAAAAATCAATCTGATGGATGCAGTCATTAGGCAATAACCATGAAAACCAATGACACACATTTATATTTGGGTGGGGTACCTTTATTTCTATACTCTGAAGCCTGTACATGCAGTACATGCTTCAATATATTATCATACATTTTAAATGCAGTCTCGTAATGACCAAGATCATGTGTGAATACAATGTAGCCCAATTCAATCAGGCGATTAATTCAAAAACATACACAAGACCATAGACAATTTATTTTCATTAGTAATTGCACCTTGGCAAGGACTACTTACAACTAGAATCCAGAAACCATTGCTTGATACTAGGGCTGGGACGATGGATTAATGCATCGATGCAGCAATCGTATAAACAAACATCGATGGACAAAATAAAAATCTATTCTTAACGATAGAAATATCGACTGACTTGAAAAAATAGTGTTAAATAAAACCCGCCAATCACAACCAGGTTTTGAAATAAATAATCTTCTATATTTACCTGTATTTCATTCAATTGCAATACTTTCTTAACACAAGATTAAAAGACACATCCCCATGCAGTGAGCACGCACGCACGCACTTCAGAACGTTTTTTTCCCCCTAGTGGCGAAGTGCGGCCAGCGGCGAGCTGTCACGCTATGTCTATGTAAACCTGAAGCAGTCGCTATGACCTGCGGCCGTTTGATTCTGCGGCGACGTGTGGCCAAATTAACAGTTGAGAACAGTTTAACTTTCTGCGGCAAATTGCAGCCAAATAATAGCCGCAGTCAATCAGTAAACAGAGTCCTGTGGCATGTATAACAAATTATTAGACGTGCAATCATAGCATTGATATTGATCATTTTGTCTGACAAAAGTTAAATAGGATTTTAAATTTTTTGCCCAAAATGTTTAACTATCCCTTAGCACTTTAATCTCACCCAACAAATTATTGATCCAACTCATTAGCTTGGGCGTACTCTTGATTTAGTTCTGTCTTCTGATATTAACAACATTGAAATAATTAACCCGTCTTTCAGATCGCAGTCTGATTCTGTTTGATACATCTCTGCCTGCATTGCTCTAAAAAATCTCTCCTTCCTACTCGCTTTTCCCACCACATACCTCTGTTGTCAATATGTTCTCTGCTGCCTTTTCAGCTGCCCCTAATACCTACATTAGAGGTATCTCCTCCTCAACTTCGCAGAGGAACTCTCCTCCTTGTTCAATTATGTGATTGCGTCATGCAATCACATACTGTTACCGGAAAGTCATATTATTATTATCATTATTATTATTATTAGGCCTGTTTTTGGCCGTATCTACGCCCGCAGTTTCGACCCAATCGATTTAATTGCAGTGCCCACATGTCTTGGGTATTGCAGTCCATTGCGCTTACATACAACAAAGTGATCGGGTCACGTGTTATATTTTTAATAATTATTTTTAATCGGTTTTTGGCCCCATTGAAATGAACGGGGAGATGGTTTTGACTGGGAGAGAGATTTCACGGTCATATGCCGCCACCTAGCGTTGATGTTATGTATTTGCATGTTGTTACGTTTGTACCGACTGTCTTGGTTGTGATTGAAATTACTGGGTATGGAAAACCTGTGCACATCATACTAGTACTAGCAACGGGACTTCACTTCATTTACCACAGGCGTTGCACTTAACAGCAGGAATTGTAAATGGATTACTTTCAACGGGATTGGATTTACTACGAGTACGCTGTAGCAGTAAGTGGCCTACTCTCAATCAAATTAAACTGGCTTATGATAGCTTTCTGGAATGCTGCAAAACATACGTCTTTATGTCCAAATTAAGACACTGGCTAACACGTATCAAGGGTTCTGCACAATGCACACGCGCTGCTGTTAAATATATTATTTTGATTTTGATTTAGTGAACTCTTAACAATCACAATTTGGATATGGAGCTATGCTATATCCATAGACGTTAGCTAGCATGCTTGTTAAACCATACAGACGGAACTAGTACTGATGATACAGTCTTTCGTTGAGAACGTGACCATTTTGCAAATGACTATTACAGCCCCTTATTAGCCAAAGTTTATAGTTCCATTTTCTTCATGCTAAGATAATAATTAGCAAGGCAACACTATTATAATCACGACGTAATTAAAGAATTTGCATTTTGGATTGGTATTAGGTAAGCTGTGTAGACATTTAGATAAACCTACGCTACTTGTACGGAACGCATGCAGTAGCCTAATTATGTCATTCTCCCTTCTAACAAATTGTTTCACATCTTGGATGTCCCACAATTTACCACAATAAAACTGAGGCAGGCTACTTACGTTTTTACCAGAGGAAATTAATTCTCGCTTGTATGCACGTATGTTAACCAACATTTTATTGCGGTCACTAGACGACAGTATACACAAGGGTATAAGATTCATCTTGGTCCTTCATTGCAGCTACCCTCAAGGCTTAGTATAATGTAATTATAATTAGCATAGTATGTATACGTTTGCTAGATAATGCATTTCAAGATATCCAAATTATAATGACATAAATGCTTGTAGATTATAGTTTGCCATGGTCACTAACTAGCCATACAACGCGATTAGTCTTGTTTCGGCCACGGTATGAATAATTTGTATGGTTTATTTAGCTGCAGTATCTCAAAGTTTACGGAGACTTCCTAACTTCGTGCAAAGGCGTTTGACTAGAGACTTACATAACAAATAACCACAATGACGAGCACAAAGGGAGAGAAAGCGTTAGGACAGAATAACTTCTTCATAAAGCTTTTTATATCGCCGAGTTAGTGTACGATGGAGCTCTCCATAGCTCTACATCAAGGAAGGTTATTCACCTGCACTTGGGCTAATTGTAAGACACTCTACACTGAATGTGAGTTAGGTTGTATTTGTTTAACGTTAAAAAGAATTGTGGTGACTTGAATTGGATAGTGGCTGTTAACATGTATCAAGTGATTAGGCATAAGGCATTCAACAGCGGCAAAGTTTTATAGTTTTTCAAGGCCCCATAAATGATAGCTCATTGATAATACTGCAAAAGATCATTAGGTTAGGACTTCGCACGCTATACCATGCTCAGCCAGACCTAGTGGGACTACCGTCAACAAGGATTTCATTGTGCCGTGTTTATACTGCTGCTTACTGCATGTGAATTCTATTTGTCCAAGTGGACGTTATCTAGCTGAAGTGTGCTTAGCTAATTATTATCCCCTTAAAGGCACCATAAATAATTGCTTGCTGCAAAATTAACTCCTTTATTTGTAACCATTGCGCGATTGAAATGGCGAAATCCAACACGACAAAGTAGTGTCAGAATGAACAGACTGATACATGTAGGCCATTTAAACAGGTGGCAGCACAGTCACTAAGATTATTTAAAATGCATCTCAATGGTAAAATAATCAGTATTGAACAAACAATAACACAAAGACAATAAACTGCTACTGATTTTATGTCTGCAGCAGTTATTTTAGGGGGCTGGCCACCCGCACTGCCTGGTCTGATGGTGGAAACGCAATCACATCGCATTTACTCAGGGAAATGCATTTTCTAGTTATACCTGCTCCTCCATTCTTGACCCTGGCATTTTTTTTACGGTGAGTGGAGCAACAAAGCCTAAATCCCAACCATGGCTAAATGACATCACAAGCTTTAATTAGGCAATGCAGAAAAACTGAGCCTAGGTGGAAACTCGACAAACTTCCAATTTCCTTTGACATTTTGAGAGACTCCAGTGCATGCTGAAGGTCACAGTCTGAAGAAGCCAACAGAACCACATAATCTGCAAAGAGCAGAGAAGCAATTCTGAGGTCCCCAAACTGGACACACTCCTCCCCCCGGCTACGCCTTGAGATTCTATCCATGAAAATCACAAACAGAACCGGTGACAAGGGGCAGCCCTGGCGGAGTCCAACACCCACTGAAAACGTATTTGACTTTGTGCCGAGTATACGGACACAACTCTCACTCCGGTTAAATAGGGACCGACTGGCTCGTAGCAACGGCCCCGGCACCCCATACTCCCGCAGTACCCCCCACAGGACTCCCAGGGTAACACGGTCGTAGGCCTTCTCCAAGTCCACAAAACACATGTAGACTGGATGGGCAAACTCCCATGCCCCCCCAAACAGCCCCGCAAGGGTAAAGAGTTGGTCCACTGTTCCACGACCAGGACGGAATCCGCATTGCTCCTCCTGGAACCGAGGTTCGACAATCGGTCGGAGTCTTCTTTCCAACACCCTGGCATAAGCTTTCCCAGGTGGGCTGAGAAGTGTGATACCCCGATAACTGGAGCACACCCTCCGGTCCCCCTTTTTCAAAATGGGAACCACCACCCCGGTCTGCCATTCCAATGGAACTGTCCCCGACCTCCACGCGACACCGAAGAGGCGTGTCAACCAAGACAGCCCAACAATGTCCAGAGCCTTCAGCATCTCGGGGCGAATCTCATCCACACCCGGCGCCTTACCGCTGAGGAGCTTCCCAACTACCTCAGTGACCTCTGCCAGGGAAATTCCTGAGACTTCCCCCGAGTCTTCGAACTCTGCCTCCTCCACAGAGGACGTGTTGGCGGGGTTAAGAAGTTCCTCAAAGTGCTCCTTCCACCGCCAAACGATATCCCCAGTCCGGGTCAGCAGTTCTCCTCCCCTGCTCAACAGAGCCTGGGCCAATCCCTGCTTTCCCTTTCTGAGCCGTCTAACGGTTTGCCAGAACTTCCTTGAGGCCACCGAAAGTCCTTCTCCATAGCCTCCCCAAACTCCTCCCACACCCGGCTTTTTGCTTCTTTGACTACCGAAGCTTCAGCCCTTCGGGCCGCCCGGTACCCGTCTGCTGCTTCAGGAGACCCCTGGGCCAATCAAGCCCGAAAGGCCTCCTTCTTCAGTCTGACGGCTTCCTTCACTGCTGGTGTCCACCAGCGGGTTCTTTGGTTGCTGCCACGACGGGCACCGACGACCCTCTGACCACAACTCCTAGCAGCCGATTCCACAATGGTTTTGAACTTGGTCCACTCGGAATCAATGTTCCCAACCTCCCCCGGGATGCACAAGAAGTTCTTCCGGAGGTGGGAGTTGAAGACCTCCCGGACAGGGTCCTCAACCAGACGTTCCCAATTCACCCTCACTACGCGTTTGGGTTTACCGGGTCTGTCCAGCAGCCTCCCCCGCCATCTGATCCAACTCACCACCAGGTGGTGATCAGTTGACAGCTCAGTTGACCTCTCTTTACCCTAGTGTCCAAGACATACGGCCGCAGGTCTGATGATACGACCACAAAGTCGATCATCGATCTGCGGCATAGGGTGCTCTGGTACCAGGTACACTTATGAACCTCCCTATGCTCGAACATGGTGTTCGTTATGGACAATCCATGCCTAGCACAGAAGTCCAACAACAAAGCACCACTCTGGTTCAGATCGGGCAGGCCATTCCTCCCAATCACCCCTCTCCAGGTATCTGCATCGTCACCCACATGGGCGTTAAGGTCCCCTAGCAGAACTATAGAATCACTAGATGATAACCTTTCCAGGACCCCACCCAGCGACTCCAAGAAGGCCGGATACTCTGAACTGCCATTTGGTGCATAAGCACAAACAACAGTCAGAGCCTTCCCCCCAGCAACTCGCAGTCGCAAAGAAGCGACCCTCTTGTTCACCGGGGAAAACTCCAATACAGCGGCGCCCACGCTCGCCGACGAGCATCCCCCCGGGTCTGGCTCCAGGGGGTAGCCCCAGTTTTCCTCTTCCGGGCGAGGTGCCACAGTACCGTTGGTTCTGCTTCATTGGGGTGTTTTTTGAGTCACGCTTAGTCTGGACCCTCCCCTGGGACCAATTTGCCATGGGAGACCCTACCAGGGGTTACTGCCCCCGACAATAAAGCTCCCAGGGTCACAGGGACACTGAAACCCTTCCACCACGTTAAGGTGGCGATTCTCGGAGGGCCCGCATTACTGCTGATGCTGCACCAATCCGCCTGTCACTCTCACGCTCCATTTTTCCCTCACTCATGAACAAGAACCCGAGATACTTGAACTCCCTCGCTTGGGTCAGCAACTCAATCCCAACCCGGAGAGAGCACTTCACCGTTTCCGGCAGAGAACCATGGCCTCAGACTTGGAGGTGCTGACTCTCATCCCGATTGCTTCACACTCAGCTGCAAACCGCTCCGGTCCTTCGCGTTGAAAGGAGCCAGATGAGGTGGTACGGGCATCTGATTAGGATGCCTCCTGGGCGCCTCCCGTTGGAGGTTTTCCGGGCACGCCCTACTGGTAGGAGACCCCGGGGTAGACCCAGAATACGCTGGCGAGATTATATATCTCGTCTGGCCTGGGAACGCCTCGGGATCCTCCAGGAGGATCTGGAAAGCGTTGCTGGGGATAGGGACGGCTGGAATACCCTGCTGAGCCTGCTGCCACCGCGACCCGGCCCCAGATAAGCGGCGGAAAATGGATGGATGGATGGATGGATTTTGAGAGACTAGCTAGTCCAGTTAGGAGGCTGTTAAGAAGGCAAGAGCAAAATACTTGCATGATCTCAACTGTAAAAGCCCTTAGGTCCTTTTCACCACCATTAAATCACTAACATGTCCTCCGCCAAGACCAAACCTAGAAGGATCCATTTTAAAATGTGAAGAATTCTCTACTTTATTTTATCAGTAAAATCCAACTCATCAGATCCAAACTGTGACCAAAATGTTACCCGAGTCTGTTCTTCCCAACTGAACTGTTTTTAACCCATATCTCTAACCTCTCTCAAAGAGACTGTAACCAGACTGAAGTATACCATGTGCCCCCTAGATTCTGTTCCTACTCGCCTGATAAAGAAGACCTTTGACAAAATTGGTCCCAGCATTCTCGCCATTGTAAATAGCTTTCTAGCTTCCGGCTCTGTCCCATCTGGTTTCACACACGCCGTGGTCCAGCCCCTATTAAAAAAATAAAAATAAAAAAAACTTAGATTCCACAGTGCTTAGCAATTACGAAACTGCCTTTCTTAGCCAAGGTACTAGAAAAGGTAATTCCGTCCCAGTTGGTACCTTATCTAGAACAAGATAATATTCTAGATTAATTCCAGTCAGGTTTCATAGCATGGAGTCAGCATTATTGAAAGTGCATAACTGCATCCTCTGCATACCCTGATTGGGTATTGAGGTTATACATTTGCATAATATCCCATGAGGTACACCCAAAATTTTTTTGGGGGGCACCGTGACTATGAACACTGTACTCATTACTGACTACCTCACCGTTAAGTGCATGGTAGAGTAGGACCCAACCACAGTGCTCGAGCTTAAACTATGGCAGGGTTACGTGGAACGCATTGACGGGGAAAGCCTGACCTTGTAAAATAAAACCAAACGGTTGTACTTCATCATCGTATGTGTCCACCATTATATTATGATGAAGCGACACTGCCAATCTAGCAGCAATAAGTGCCCCCTGTCAACAAACAGGGTCTGGACCGCAGTCCGCTTGTGCTGCAGGGGCAAGTTCTGAGTGCTAAGGCGGTTAGTCCAATAACTGCGACGCATCACATTGCATTTGCTTAGGGAAATGCATTTTCTAGTTATTCCATAGTGTGTTAGTTTCCAGTTAGCATTAGCAATAGAACCTAGCCATACACACACTTCTGCAATAAAGGACATTGAAGACTGAAGCATGAACTGGGAAATTCACAGCTAGGAGTAGGACACTTTGGACTATGTGGCTGGCTATTCATGAGGAAAATTATAGTACTGCCTTCATTCGAACAATCTGGTTGGTCTACAAGCCTTTGCTTTGGTGACAATTCTTATGTTTACTGTAACTTAGTGTAAGGATGAGAATAGCACACTGCTGAAATCTGAGTCGATTTTTCAAGGGAAGTTAACTTACATAACTATTTTGTCACAAATTCTTATTTTTAACGGTAGACATTTCAGAAAAGGTGCACTAGCTAAACGCTAACGTTAATGCAGACCAGGTGCTGCAGTCACGTTTGACATGAGTCTATGATGTCTCACTATTTGCGGTTGCATAGTGTTTCATGTTCACTAGCTATGTAGCAAATCAAATCAATATGTGGCTGGCTGTTCATAAGGAAAATAAAAGTACTGCCTTCATTAGGCCAATCTGGTTGGTCTACAAGCCTTTGGTGACAATTTGTTTACTGTAAGGATTTGAGAAACAGCACACTAAATTCTGTATACTAATTGTGGTAAATTTCTCTATTGTAAGGTCTGGTGATCCTCCTAAACGTTTAGAAAATTATTTGTTAATCTCAATCAATTACAAAATGTTGAATGACAGTCAGATTGCAGAGCTTTCAATAAGCGCTGACTGACTGACTCTCATCCAGCCTGCTGCTTTAAAAGTTGGATTCGTTATGCGTGTACATTTACGACCACTAGCCTCTTGCATCAAAACAATGCGAGCATGCTGATAGAGAGATGTGCATATGAACTACCTTTAGCTAGTAAACGTAGTCTAGTCATATCGATTTTGTTGTCACTATAGCCAAGACAAGCATCTGCCACAGCAAGGTAAAGATCAAAACCTGGCATGGATTTTCTAAGAGTTGGCTATTGTCAGGCAATGAAAGCAGAATGGAGATTGATGCCCAGCCAAAATTGGCATAGGTTTATTTTATTAATTTAAGGGCTTGATAAACCTTTTCAAAGTAAAGGTGTCAATAAATAGAGAATAATAAATAAGGTCTAATGATTCTTAATTACAAAACTAATGATCAGTGAAGAATTGGTGTATTTTTGAATACTAATAGGCTACTAATAGTTCTTTACAGAAAAAACGCACAAGAAGCCTAAAGGCTTTGTATGCAGTATGTACTACAAAGTTTGCTTTCCCCAAGGGTAGGCGAACAAATATCAGCAAGGCGACACTTTGGTTGTTTGTTCGCCTGGAACCACACAGCCCATTTTTTCTAGCTCAGCAAAGCTTTGGAAGGCTGTGTTTTAGGTATCCGGGTACAGCATTTACTGTATTATACCGCAAACTCAAATCAGTAGTGAACAAGTATACCATCACAGCCTCGGCGAACAAGCAAAAGAGAACCACGCGAACAGGAAAAATTTGCTTTCGCTTGAAGTATACAGGAGCCTTAAATCTCCTTTACAATAACTCACTAAATGTTTACAACTGGGTAGGTGAGCCGCTCGCCCAAGACACGTTTTAAAAAACCCTGTCAACAAACTGGGTCTGTAGCGCAGTCCACTTGTGCGGTAAGGCAGTCAGTCCAATCACAGAACGCATCACATCCGCATTTGCTCATGGAAGTGCATTTTCTAGTAAGTATTATTAGGTGGCCGGCTGCTACAGCCGGTCAATTCTTTGAATTGTTAGTATTATTTATTATTATTATTAGGTGGCCGGCTGGTAGCAGCAGTTCAAAGTGTTAAAATAAATCATAAAAAATAGACCATTAGGGTGACAGCTCTGAAATATTCAGAACTTGTCCATTGCAGTGAGATGAAACTTCCATATACTGGCACCCATTAGAAATTATGAAGTCCATCACCCAAAGAATCCAGGTCCAAAACCATATATCCAAATCACATCAAAATTACAAAATAGCATCTTCAGATGCTCAACATCAAATGTCTACAATATCTTGATGATCTTCAGAAAGGAGCTCACAGCACATCAAAATATATTACTGTAATCACTCCTGTACATTCAATTAGTCATTTCTCACTGGTTCAGTGAACAATCCTCATCTGAAAAATATTTAGAAATCCCAACATTAATGACATGAAGTGTACCAAATCTCAGATAGTTATCTTAAAAAGTGAATGTTCAATGAATATCTGAGTTTTGTGATTTATTTGGTTGAACTTCACTCTTCCACACATATCTATTTCAATCAACTCCTCTGAAGCCGTAAAACCAAATACACCAAAATCACAGTATACAGTGCATCCGGAAAGTATTCATACCCCTTCACTTTTTCTACATTTTATTCTGTTGCAGCCTAATTCCAAAATGGATTAAATAAAAAAATGTTCTCAACATTCTACACACAATACCGCATAATGACAAAGTGAAAAGTTTTTTAGATAAACAGTTACATTTCGATTTTTAACTGCTTCAATATATGACCAATTTATATCACACTTCTATACAATATTTGTATTATGATTCACATCACAATTTAAAGTTTTAAAAAATGCACCTTGAAAACAGAATTTTTTAGTCGTTTATTGGTTGGATTTGAACCAACTCCTCTGAAACCATAAAACCCAATTAACTCAAAATCGCTGTATATCATCCTGAGATGGTCTACTTTACACACAAAACAAAGTTTGGCGATAGTCATAATTGAGCTCACACTGCCGAAAATGCATTTCTGTAAGTTATTACATAGTAATAGCAAGTATTAGCGCGTTAACGCATCTTTGTTTTAACGCGTTAACGCAATTTGTTTTAACGCCACTAGTAGTGAATTTTTTACCTGATACTCTCCCCACATAGCAGTGGACACAGTGTCGGATCCGCCCTCAAGTGGCAATGGGAGGGAATCTTCTTGCAACCGTGACTGAGATCGTCTTATTGAGTAACCTTATTTAAACATTGTCAGTTTTAAATCTATGATCGTTATTACCAAAAGATTCATAGAAACACAGAAAGCAGCTACAACGTGACTTTTGTTGTGTGAGATGCCAACGGTAGCAATGTTACTGTTTAAATCTATAGCTTTTATAATGATTATGTGACGAGGTGTCAAATCAACATTGCAAAGCAGATATTTGTACGGTTTGGAACATCAAATTTATCATATCAGACAAAGAGAGGTGTATACGTTCTTAGATTTGTTCTTAGGGTCATCACCGCGCATGGCAGACATCTTTGTACTTTAAGAAACATGACTAATCAACATAATGTAGCATCGGGTGCCTGGCGAGTAACTCTGTTTATTGTTATGGACAGCATGTTCTTAACGTTTCCTTGTTATGTTTATGTTTCCTTGTCATCATGTTTTTATCATGTTTATGTAAAGAGTTATGAAGTGCTGTAAACGCAGATATCGGTTTGCACTTTTGTGAGATGTGACACCGTGACGGTGTATGGTGTGTCTGTGAATTAGGTCAGAGCATGTCTCATTCTTTCCGTATGTGCCCTGTTTGCTTGAATGACGTCAATTAAACAGGTGAACAGACGTGGGCCTCTGTGGTTCTTACCCAAGTCGCTGATGATGTGCAGTCTGAGTCTTATTAATGAGTCTACTCATTCGAGTCAGTTCATGTGAACTAATTGAGTCTTTAGAACTAAATTACAAGAAACCTCTTAAGACACAGAACAGTCTAATTTAGCAATTTAGGATACTGAAGGTGGTGTAGGTTGGTGGGTGTGCAACCTCCATATGCTGAGAGTTTTATGACCATTCCAAACAAATGTCTGTCTTTTTTTTCTTCTTTTTCTTTCTTTTTAAGCATTCGTTATGCCATTTTAAATAAAAATTTTTCCCTTTTTTTTTCTGTCATTCTTTTTATTTGCCGGCCACCTTATCACTGCTTGCAGTTATATTTATTATTATTATTATTAGGTGGCCAGCTGTAGTATTATTATGATTATTCCCCCAAATATCCTACTTCCCATGTTTAAAAATGCACCAAAATTTGCACACATGTCCAGGTCCACTCAAAACTACACCCCATGCCATGCCGCCTCATTGTACCTGTTGGTGGCGCTATAGCAGCAGTTCAACGTTCAAATTGTTTAAAAAATCATAAAAAATAGGCCATTAGGGTTACAGCTCTGAAATCAAAGGGTCCAGGTCCACAACCATATAGCCAAATCACATAAAAATTACAGGATAACATCAAATGCTCAACATCAAATGTCGAAAATATCTTGCGCATCAAAATGTATTACTGTAATCACTACTGTACATTCAATGTGTCATAACTCACTGGCTCATTAAACAATCCTCATCCGAAAAATATATAAATATCCCAAAATTAATGAATGGAATAAGTGTGCAAAATCTCAGATTGATATTTATTAAAAATGTAATTAAGATTACAGAGTTTTGTGATTTTTTGGTTGCACTTCACTCTTTCACCTAATCAACACCTCCGAGGCCGTAAAACCAAATTACACTGAAATCACAGTATATCATCCACACATGGTCTACTACAGAAAAGAAAGTTGGGGATTTTTGATTTGGTAAAAATTTAGCTCACGGTGCATCAAAATGTATTACTGTAAACAGTACTGTACATTTCAATTTTTAACTGCGTCTATATATGACCAATTTAAATCATACTTTTTGAAAATATTTGTCTTATTATTCCCTTCCCAAAAATTTACATTGAAAACTGAATTTTTTATAAATGTTAAAGTTTACAATTCTAATTTATTAGATCATTTTATAGACAGCATGGGGCGATTTTCTATTGATTGTTGCACACCATCTTTAGATTAGTTTTGGTGTGTGGTCAACTTTTGGGTTTCCATCAAAATGAACTGTTTTAAACAAACATTTAAAACAAAATGACAAGAAACCTATTAAGACACACTACATGAACAGTCTAATTTTGCTATCTAAAATTAACCCAGTGCATACCACCATTTGTTACTGCAGGGATGCCAACTTGTCAGAAGGCCTCGCCAGTCATTTGTCTTTGTACTTGAAAAAACATGACTATTTACAGCCATTTCCCCAGTTTCATAACTTCTAATCACGGTTGCAAACTTGTCAGAAAGCATGTGCGTGTGAGACAAATACAGTTATGTGCGCACAGAGCGCAGTGGCAATATATTTTGGAGCTCAGGGTCGTCACCGCACGCGGAAAACATTTATTCATCTTTGTACTTGAAGAAACATGATTATCTACAAACAATTCCCCAGTTTCATAACTTCTAACCCTCACACCAACCCTTAAAAAAATCAACATAGGAATACAACTTTCTCAAAGGTTCCAATTGGATTGCGGCTTTGCTCCGTCTGGCTTGCTGCTTTGCACAAGTGAAAAAATAAATAAAACACTGTCCGATTTTTTTCCCCCGCCCGTGGGGCGTATAGTTTGGTAACAGATTATGTTTTGAAAATTGCACATCATCTTTAGGATACTGAAGGTGGTGTAGGTTGGTGGGTGTGCAACCTCCTCCATTTGGTGAGAGTCGGCAGCACGGTGGCTCAGTGGTTAGCACTGTTGCCTCACAGCAAGAAGGTCCTTGGTTCAAACCCCACCTGACCCAAGGGCCTTTCCGTGTGGAGTTTGGATGTTCTCCCCTTGTCTCTCCCGATTTGTGTGGGGGTACTCCGGTTTCCGCCATTGAAAAAACATGCTCCATACGGAGTGTTGTGTTTGATACCAGTTGGTCTGTTTGTTGTTCGTTCTGTGTACTTAATTGGCAACCAATTTGTGTAAAGCGCAAAATTATCCTTATTAATTAGTTCTATGACCATTCCAACCAGATTTGTCATTTTTTTGTTTTTCAACTTTTTTTTGTCTTTTTTTTTGCTATTTTTATTTTTTATTTATTTATTTTTTTCCCTTAATGTTCTTTTTTTCTGTAATAATTTTTTCGTAGCCGACCACCACATACACTGCGTGCAGTTATTTTTTTTCTATTTTTTTTTAACCGTTTTACCAGGTAAGTTACTGTTCAAACATTCATGTTTATCTGTGTTTAGCCTCTGTTACGTTAGATGTTAGCTACGTTACGTTAGCTGTTAGCTCTGTTCATTCTTTAGCTCTGGTATGTTAGCGGGAAGCTCTGTTAATTGTTAGCGCTGTTGAAAGATGAAAGCAACCAGATACATACTGTTCATACTGTTCTGTACTTAAGTATAGGTTGATGAGTTTGGTTTCCATTGACCATTCTTACGTCACTTTGTTCTCAATGAATTATACAATGTAATGTATATCAATAAAGATTTAACCTGAATATTTCGTTCATCAAGAACCACTGTGTGATTTAAGTGTTCCCTTAATTTTTTGGAGCAGTGTATTTACGAACACAAATTGAGGTGTGTAATTTTTCTCGTCTCTTTTCATTCTGTTTTCTGTAGACAAGTCAAAATCATTATAGTAAATATACTGTAGTACATGGCAAGGTGTCTGTAGTAGAGGAACTAGTACTACTAACTCGTAGTTTGTTCTGTGTTATTAATTGGCGACCAATTTCTGTAAAGCGCTTTGAGTATCTAGAAAAGCGCAAAAAACTAAATAAAATGAATTATTATTATTATCATTAATAATAAAAATTGCGAATAACAAAAAATTTAAAATACAATAAAAAAGGGGGGAAAAAAGTAAGACAAAAGATTAAAAGTAATCCACCCCCTCCCCTCAGAAAACCTCATTGGCGTCGGGAACAATAGCAAGGTCATTGATAAAGGTCAGTAGAGGACTTCAGGTCTTGTGAAAAGATTTCACGGGGGGGGATATGTTTCCATTTTAGAAGGACAGAAAGTCTAGCCAAAAGAGTGGTGAAGGCAATGACACGCTGAATCGCAGTGGGCATGTTCTAAGTTGGGGGGAGGCCAAAGAAAGCAGTTAGTGGGTTAGGGTCAATATTTGCATTGAGGGCCTGTTTGAGAGTTTTAAACACATCGGACCAAAAGACAAAAGTCAGCTTAGGGCATGACCAAAACATATGTAAATGACTAGCCTGAGATTTCTTGCACCTATTACTACACGAAACGATTCTATCTGGAAATATTATAGCCAATTTTGCATTTGTGAAGTGGGCTCTGTGGAGCACCTTGAATTGCATTAGACCACGCATGGCACAAATAGAAGAAGAGTGCACCAACTCAAGAATATCGCTCCACTCGCTTCCAGAGATGTCGACACCCAAATCATGCTCCCAGGATTCCTTGAGAGAAGTAGTAGGGGCTGTTAGGGAGCCAATTTATGTCATAGACAATAGATATCAGCAGTTTTTGATCCAGGTCCAGGGAGAGAAACCGGTCAATTTCCGATTCAGAGGGGCGGTTGGGGAAACGGGAAAACTGCTTGGTAACGAAATGCCTAATTTGGAAAAAACCAAAAAAATGGCTATTGGGCAAGTTATATTTAGCTGACAAAGATGTAAAGGCTGAAAGGAATACGTCTTTTTTATTTTATTTTTTATTTTATTTTTAAATCAGTTGAATTGACCACCATGGGAAGCTGAGAGCAAATCACAGATCGTAGAGAAATAGAAGAAGATGATATCTCAGTATGAACCCTGGGCGGGCAGGAGTCAGAGATTTTGCAGCAGGCCCAGTTAAAAAGTCTATTGATGTTACAGGCCCAAAAGAAGTGGCGGAAATTTGGAAGCGCAAGGTCCCCTTCAGACTTGGGGACTTGGAGAATTGATCTCCTAAGTCGGGCAGGCTTGTTATACCAGATGAACGCATTTAGCTGACTATCGAGGTTGGTGAATCATAATTTTTATAAAATTGACACGACCCACAAGAGATAGAGGGAGGGAGGCCCACCTGGAAATGTCTGATTTACACCTATCCAAAAGTGGCTGGAAATTTGCCAGAAACAAATCATTAAAAGAGCTGGTGATGAACACGCCCAAATATCTAAATCCATCCAATGCCATCTTAAAGGGGAATGTGGATCGGGGAAAAGTTTTTGCCAGTTGGTTTACAAAATATAATTCACTTTTCTGAAGATTCAGATTGTAACCAAGTAAGCGACCAAACTGGTTCAAGATTGACAATATTGAGGGAAGGGAGGAAACGGGGTTTGAAACAAATAGGAGAAGGTCGTCCGCGTGAAGGGAAAGTTTATGGACTAGGCCTTGACGATTGACGCCCTCAAATCTATTGTGGCTTCTAAGCCAGATAGCTAGAGGCTTGATGGCCATGTTGAACAACAGTGGCGAAAGCTGGCACCCTTGACGTGTCCCGCGCTGGAGAGGAAAAGGTGATGATTGAATGCCGTTGTGTGAACATATTGAAAGGGGGAAGCATACAAAAGTTTAAATCTAAGCGATACATTTATAGTCAAAGCCAAATTTTTCTAAAACAAAAAAAGATAACCCCACTCCACCCTATCAAAGACTTTTACCGCGTCGAGTGAAACCACAATTTCAGGAATGTTAGATGAGGGGGAGAAAATTATATTAAGTAACCTAGAGTTTAAAAAATAATGTCTCTATAACATAAAGCCTGTTTGGTCAAGAGAAAATATGGATGGTAATACACGTTGGAGGCGCTCCTTGGTCTTCATGGTGTGATGCCTCTTGCTTAGTGGTGTTGCAGCCTCTGGGACCTTTCAGAAAAGGTGTGTTTATACTGACAGATCATGTCACACTTAGATTACACACAGGTGGACTTCATTTCACGAATTATGTTACTTCTGAAGGTAATTGGTTGCACCAGAACTTTTGAGGGGCTTCATAGAAAAGGGGGTGAATACATATGCACATGCCAATTTCCAGATTTTTATTTAAAAAAATAATTTTTAATATATATTTTTCTCATTTCACTTCACCAACTTAGACTATTTTGTGCAGATCCATCACATAAAATTCAGATTAAAAAAACATTTAAATTACAGGTTGTAATGTAACAAAATAAGTAACTAGCCAAGGGGGGTGAATACTTTTGCAAGGCACTGTACATATAGGAACATTGAGGCTCTGGTTAAGGACTGTTCTGCCTGCCTTTTGAGTGGCAAAACCGGCTACCAGGCTCCTTCACCCCTGCAACCCATTGCTTGGCCTTCTCAGCCCTGGGAGCACCTGCAGCTGGATATCTGTGGTGAGATCTATGGAGTCCCTCAACATCAGCGATTTTTGGTGGTCGCAAACGATCTGCACTCCAAATGGCCAGAGGTGATTACTACCGGCTCTGTCACCTCCCAGGTCATCATTGACTTTCTTGACTCTCTTTGCTCTCGCTGGGGTCTACCACAGACCATCACAACTGACAACGGCCCTCAACTGGTCTCAGCAGAGCTGGCCTCCTACCTTGAGAGCAAGGGCATTCGTCATGTCCGCACTGCATTCTATCTCCCCCAGGCCAACGGTGGTGTTGAACGCTTCAACCAGACATTGAAGAACAACCTAAGAGCACACCTACCCCAGGGGTGTACCTTCAAGAAGGCCCTCCTCCACACTGCTTCACTACAGGGCCACAAAGCACTCAACCACAGGGGTCTCCCCAACCTCCCTCATGCTGGGCCGAGAGCTCAACCTGCCCCTGGATAGGCTCCGCCACTTCACGCCTCAGCCTCCTCCTCCCGAGGTCAGAGCCTCTGTCACCAGACGACAGGGGAAAATGAAGCAGCGTTTTGACAGGTCCAGACGAGCCAGGGTTCTAGACATAACTGTCTCAAACTGGGTCAGAGTCCGTAGGCCTCACCATGACAATAAGATGGCCTCATTCTGGACCTCCCCTCTCCAGGTCACCCGCCAACTGGGTCCCGCAACCTACCTACTCACTGATGACACGCGTTGGCATTCCAGTTGCCTGAGAAAGGTGCCTGCTTCCCTAGACGTAGATGGTAGCGCATCTCAGGCTATACCTCCAGCGATGCTGGATGCTCCAGCGCCTCAGCCAGCTTCCATTCTGGGGAAAGCCATGCATCCTCGCCAGCCTTATGGAAGCTCACCAAGGCCCGCTCGTACTCGTTCATGCCCTGGCCACCTTAGGGACTTTGTGACTACATTTCATGCCTTAAATCCTGCCAGGGGGGGAATGTTATGTCTGCACACTGGGTTAAGTGATGCATCTACGTTGATAGCATAGTTCTTTTGTGCTATGATTGTTTGATGATGCCTGAGGGCTAGATATACGATTGATTGCTTTGTTCTTTGGAAGTATGTTTGTTGTTAAGTAAAGAAGACAAATCTCTCCGTTACATGTTTGTCATGAAGTGATTATTTTCAAACACAACAACCCCTGCAAAGCAACTTGTTAATAGGTGAGGATCCCAAAACCTGTAGTTCTTGAGGTTGCACTGTGTGGAAATGCCTGCATAATATAGCATTAGCTAAACAAAACAGGCTTATGAAAGCGTTGACGTTGAGTAACGTTACTTACGCTACTGTCTCGAAACTACATGGAATTCACAAAAACATGGTAGACTATTACATAATCGTTAACGGCTTTAGGATACTGACATTATGGCAAGCTTCATTAATCAAATCTATAGTAAATGTAATAGTTTATCTTAGCAGGCGATTCAACCTCTCAAAATATATCTGGGAATGACATTAGGCTAGTTTGGGCCATTAAGTTAACGTTTTTCCAGTCTTTTAAGATTCATGACAATTATCCCATCCGATTCAGTTAAGATTTTTGAATGCAGCGTTCTTTGTCAATTGGCATAAGGACTCTATAGAAGACATGACACCGTGTTTTCGTTAGCATGTAAGTTTAAAAGCCGCGCTTTCCTAGCGTTTCCAGGCTGGGGGAAAGGTTTGTTTTCCCCCTCGCTGACTCCGTCCCCAAACTATGACGAGACGCCAACTGCATCTATACTTCACGGCAAAGTCGAGAAGGGTATAGCTGCAGCTGGGTCCTGGCCTGGAAAATCCTGCCTCCTGTGACCCTTTGTCTATTGGTTGTTACCAGCCAATAAAAATTGGCAGGCAATTTCTGCCCCCCGTGCCCCTCTGTTTATTGGTTGTTACTAGCCAATGGGAACGTGCAGGCATTTCCTGCCTCCGCTGCTTAGCCAATGGTAAACGTTATAATTGTTGCTTGTAGTTTAACCATGGCTTCCTTCGTAAGTAAGCTAGCTAATTAGCTTGCGTTAAATAATGTAATGAAATACAAACTAGCATTAGCTAACGTTAGTCATAGGCTACAATATACTAGGCTATTAAAGTTAACTTGAATGCTATTATTAACGCTCCCGACTTCAATAATAACAATAACTAATAATAATCTACAAAACCAGTGTGAGCTTTTACTACGCTTTTCTGAAATAACATTATCTGACTATATAAATAAAAAATATGCCAAAGCTGGATTCCTCCGCTTTCCTTAACGTTGTAGGCCGATCTGAACGATTTAAATGAAATGACAGATGTTTATTGAAAGCTAAATTGTTGTTGGATTGGATTGGCTAATGAAATGTAATATCGCAAAGCCAGTCATATTAGATTAATCCGTGGGTTAACTTTCAAACAAGTAGGCGCCTACCAGAATTAATTCAATTATTGAAGTTTTAACTCATTGTCTACCAAAACCTGATTTACGTGTTATTTTGTTGGTTACAGTCATTAAGTGATAGGCTACATTAAAAGGTCATTTTAATAATTCCCCAGTGCTGGTGCGCACCCCAGATCACAATGAGCAAGTAGCCTAAAGATTATGACCCCAATGCATATTCCAGTTTCGCTCTTCAAAGACATGTTTCTTGTCCAATAAAGTGTAGCGTGAGAAAGCAAATTTACCCTTAAACTAATGGAATTGGAAAATCTTTATAATTTCTCAAATCAGATCATGAAGTACAACTCCATATAGGAAAATATGGCACAGTTCAGAAGAACATCAACAATATAGGGACTATACGTGTAGGTTATATGTTTAAGATCTCGTTAGCAATATTCGACATTCAGAGCTGTATTAACATATTGTGGTGATATCGTCTTAACTAGACAGCCAGTTTAGCAATACAGTAATCGAAGCAAGGTTTCTCATTTAAAGCCTACAGCGATTATTGTAGCAACTCATAATGAAGTCTGCACCCAAAACAATACAACTGATTAACTGTCTGTACTCACTTGCACTGCAAACGGGACATAATCAGCTCCGATTGGAATTAAATAGGCCTATTAGTGTCACTTTTCAACAAATAAAAAAATTCATGTTTAGCCATAAATCGATCAGATGGACAATGTAATGATATGCATTATAAAATATATAGCAGGAGCCTAGTTATACATAGTTGGTTTTCACAAAGACCGTGCAAATTAGTGTTAGGCCTACAAGTCGTTTTTGTTGTTGTGAATTTAGGTATAAACGTTCAATTAATATATAAATAACCATATTTAGCCCTTCGTTGATGATCGAAACGTTTTTTTAAAGTGTTTATTAGACCAACTTTAGCCACGCCATTATAAAATGGGACTTCAGTTGTGCCTCTTATCACTTCTTTAGTATTTGTCCATCAAATTCCTCCTGCTCACCGATTATAAAAAGCAAAGTTGGATGGTCGGAGAGAGAACCGTTTACACTTTCCCTCCCCCGTTTTAGTAAAGTTAGTAACGTTATGTTCACTTTGCTAAATTAATACTGAGTAGGAGAGCAATAACACATGGTCCAATAACTGCCTGGCGTATATTGCCTTTGGCGTTTATCTGTGTGCCTGTGCTTCAGGTCTGCAGCCTCCCCCTTCTCCAATATCTTGCCTGGGGACTTCTTCATCCTCACACAAAATCAAAAAGGAAAGGCCTGCCAGTTCTAGTTTGGCAAGTAACAACCAATAGACAAAAGCGCATGGGGGGCAGAATTTGCCAGGCAAGGACCCAGCCGCAGCAATACCTTATTCGCAAAGTCTGCCGATGTAATGATTGGCAGGCAAACATTCATTATCCTGTTACCAGGCTAACGTTCGCAAAAACGATTTCATAATTTTAGATCCATATTAGCATGACATGAGCTAGTCTATGACAATCGTTTGTATAAAGACGTGATCGGAACAGTAGCTATGCATCGATCCGAGCTATCAAATTATTAACTTTTTTTATGCAAAGGTTAGCCTATATTAGCCAGCAATGTGGGGTTGCTCTCGGCTTTAGCCTTTAGCCACTAGCCAGACAAATAATGCAATAGCGGCGCTGCTCCACTAGTCATGCCAAGTCTTGGTGAAAACACTCCAAGTTCAGGTGAGATTGAGAACAAGTTCTGCTTAGACTGACTTTGAAAACAAGCCGTGATGAGACTGACACTAAGTTGACGAGAACAAATACAACTTTTCGTTAAACTGACTTTGAAAGCATGTTTTCGCGACAATGACCACAAGTTTTGATGCGATCGATACAAAGTATCACTGAGAAAGACACGTCCTAAAATGGACACCGTGCACCCCTGACCTGATGTCTATGGACTTGCGGGTTATGAGGATCCTTTTTCATTCAAAAAGGAAAATATATTTTAAGTTGCTGCTAGCATTATAAGCCTCACCTCTTTGAGGAAATATCTCTTAATAATGTTGTTTTCAACTAAGTGCCACAGAGAAGCTTGTAGAGAAGACTACAAGCTTTTTAATACCAAAAATATTTACAATTTGTCAGATAAAAATGTATGTGTTGGGCCTCTCTTATCACTGTTCCTTCAGCTGTCAGTGTTTACGACACCGTGTTTGTTAAATTTTTATATAAATCTACCTCCATAGATTTCCCCGCTCTTCATTGGCTTCCAGTTCAATATATAATTTACTTTAAGATCCTGCTATTTGTTTTAAAAGCTCTGAATCATATTGCACCCTCACATCACACATATCCTAAGACCATCCACTATCCCCAGGCCTCTTAGGTCTTCTGAATGGGAGGTCTTCTAAATTGGGACTCCTGGCCATCCCACGTTCCAAACTGGAACTTAGAGGTGACCTGGCATTTACAGTTAAAGCCCCTAAATTATGGAATGGCCTTCCCCCTTCTATTAGATTCGCCCCATCTGTCGATTCCTTCAAGCCTCGGCTCAAAACATTTTTATTCATTAGCCTTCTAAACATATTAGTAGTTTTCTATACACATTACTTGTACATAGTATGTAAATGTCACAACGGTTTTTTGTTATATTTGACATGCTGTCTTTAAATGAATTGCACAGCACTTTGGTCAGCTCTGCTTGTTTTAAACGTGGTATATAAATAAACTTAACCCTAATATACCCTAGTGACAAACAATTTTTACATTTAACTTGCAATAGCCAGTGTTTGTACAAAAGAATCGCGGTTTCTGACTAAATTCATTTAAAGTAGTGCAACTAGACTGATTTGTAGCACTGGTTCATGTCAAAACAACGTGTTCTGAGAAATGAAAGCAAATAAAGATAAGGTACGTTAAATAACTGGTTAGCTTATCCGACAGCATAAAACATAAAATTAATTTGACACTCGTAACACTAACGGGAACAACTATGTCAAATTGACCTTAAATAACTCAATGAGGGTTAGAGTTGACCTTACGTTGGCTAATAAACTAATTGTAACACCGGGTTGTGCTTAAAATAGAAATGTTAGCTTAGTGTCAGATGTTACGTTGTGATTTCTAGTAGAAAATATCGCTAGCTAAGTAATAATAGCTACCCACCTAAGGTGATTCGTGCTAACATTGACTCATTGGCAAAGCAATAGCCACCAAACCACCCGAAGAACCTGCTGCTGGTTTGAGCTAAGAAAAAAGCAACGCTAGGACAACCTTGTTGTTAGCTGGCTTACTAACGAGTGAGTAAAGACAAAGGTTGCTATTTACAGCGTAAGTTGGCTAGACAATTAACACATTAGCATGCAAGAGTGTATTTTCTCACCTTTGCCAGGTTGCAGACATCTTCCTCTCTTTATTGAGCTCCCCAACATCTAACGGTAACGTCAACGTAGGCTATATATTGCGCTATTGCACGCAGTTTGCCTCTCACAACGCTAACTTACTAACTAGCTGACCCAGACGTAGGTTTGATGTCTACAGTTAAGGCCTGACTGCAATGTAAGTGGCTTACACTGCAATTCCAAGTGCCACAGCAGTTATTTTTTCACACTATTTAACTAATTAACACTTAGGTTAGCTCCCATTCCAAACCAACCATGACATAACAAACTAACGTCAGCAACCTATGGCTATGGAATACTATTCCGAATACCGATAGCGAATACTTTTTCAGCTGCCAAGGTAGACTAGCTAGACATTTTTTTGCAGTAATGTTAAGATAAGTGAAGTCCTTAGTTACAGCTGACTCATAATGCCAGTAAACACAGCAAGTAATGTCTAAATTCTGAGAGTCTCAGTGACTCACTCAGATGACTGAGGCGTTCAACATTGAACGTTACGTTAGCTAGCTAAGCTACCTGCATTAGCGTTACAACATATTGGGTTAACCGTGGACCAATCACAATGTAACTAGTAGATAAGATCATCTAACCTTACTTATCAATCACTTCCTGCTGTGATAACGTCATTTCTAAGCCTAAGGTGTGTCAACTAATAACCAGACTCCATGTCTATATCGCTAATAACCAACTAGGTACCTGGCTACTCTGCCTCTACACTACAGTGACAGTCTCATTCATCATAGCAACAAGTGCTAATATCTATCGTTCTGAACTTCTGGGAGTGGGATACATTACATTATTCAATCTCACAAGTGTAGGCTACCATAGCTTTTTTCTCAATAACATCCTTAGGATACATTGTATGCACAGAAATTGTGTCAAGACATTTTGTAATTTATTAGGTCAAAATGAGAGGTATTACGCAGGAGTGATGAATTAAATAGAACAAGCAGGCTACTATTATTACTATTAAAAATAATAATAATCGTAGTAGACCTATTACCAACTTCTGATTACTCTGTACTTGAATAGTGTTTTGAAGATTTGTAAGTTTTTAAGTAGGCCGATAAAAAAATTCATACTTTTACTTGAGTTAATTTAAAAATGTCTGGCTACTTCGCTTCTTTTAATATGAATTCCGTTACAGAGTATTTTTACATGTGCTATGTTTTGCACGCTTCACTCTCAAAACTATAGAACGACAAAAGGGTCTTACTGAACGTGTTTCAAAATAACGCTTAGACACGCAAATTTGCGTGTCAACGCGCAAATATGCGTGTCCACACGCTTATTGCGTGTTGAAAATATACGTGTACCCACGCAAAGCTGCGTGTTGAAAATATACCTGTCCACACGCAAATTTGCGTGTTGATTGTCCACAGCAAAGCAGTCATTCTGCCTATTCTGTTTTCACAAGTAAATGTTTACCCATTATGACATTCTGAATAGCAAGCAAACTTGCTAGGAAACTCTACTTGTGAAGCCTATATTATTACCAACCTTTTGCTTTAAGTCAACAGATAATTTCTCTTAATGCCTTAATCCAATAACTTTTTTGGCTAGTTAGTAGCCTAGCTATGTATATTATTATTATTATTGTTGTTATTATATTGACATGCATCGGCTTGCAACTGTGGCATGGCTCCTCTACAATTATCAGAATTGACATCAAAAAACGAAGACTGAGGACGCAGTTTGCTATAATACATTGTACCACAGGTGACGGGTGAGGATGATGGGCAGGATAATATTTGATCTAACTATCATACTTGTTAACGACCACGGAGGACAACGTAATGTTCATAACAGCAGCAGATAATGCAACACAGTAAAAAGTAGGCTAATATTTGACCATCAACGGACGACGTTATTATGTTTTTAACAGCAATTAAATGCACTAATCGCAAACAATAACTCACAGATTTGGCTGTGGCAGGTGCTTATTTGAATATTGATAATTCCACACATAAGACTTGGTTATAGCCAACAATGCCAATACTGGTTTTGATTATGTTTCTATTACAATTGTAACCAACATTATTATTAGACTACAAATTTAGGTAAGGCTTAGACATTACAAACACCTATGCATGTAGGCAGAGAAGAGGCATGTCCTCTTATAACTTGGTTCAGATCAAGGTCTCTGATTAACTTAGTATTCATTCAAAAAGCTGTCATACATCAAGACAAATTGGACCTGCTAAATAAAGTCAATTAAAGGGGCCATATTCTGCACATTTTCTGGTTCATACCTTTATTTAGGAATTCTAATAGAATAGGTTTACGCGTTTTAATGTTCAATAAACAATTTATGTTGTCCAAACTGCCTGGATCTGCAGCACCTCTATTCACCCTCTGTCTGAAACACTGCATTTTAGCTCCTGTCTCTTTAAGTGTCACGGAAGAAAACGCTGGACTACAAACGAGGCGTTTCAGGCAGTTCAGGAGCAGTGTTTTCTGTGAGAAAGAGTAGCTCCCTTTGGCGTGGACTATGGCTTTGTACCTTTTCAGACCTTTTACATGCACAAATATCTATATAACATACTAAAGGAAAGGGAAAATCCTAAAAAGCATAATAGGGCCCCTTTAAATTAACTGATTAAACAGTGAAATGCTCCAAATTTGTGTTGCTTACTAAACGTTTATTAATAAAAACAAATTCATACATTTTCAGTTTATCTAAAATTGACAGTTTGTGTCGAAAAAAGGTTTTTAATTTTACTGAGTTGATACTTCCGTGTAGCCAAGCGCCGTCTTCAAAAAGCTAAAACCTCCTATGGCCAAATTTGACATTAGTTTGTTTCTTTATCGTGAGAGAAATAATGGATATGTTGCTACAGATACTTTGAAAAACTCACTGCCTTTACAGTTATATGGCCGTTTACCTAAATTAAGGCTACATTATTAAAAACGTGTACTCTGAAAACCGCGAACGTGTAATCGACTAAGCTTTTTCAGGACGCGGTCCTAAACAACAAAAATTATACGGCTCCAAACGACAGATAGCCTTTGAAATTGCATTTGTACACACGCATAATCAGTGCCAGATAATCACCGTGTCGAAAATAAATTTCAGTCGGAACTATCTCCGTAAAATATAGATCCCATTGCAAGATCATTGCTCAGTATTATTTGTACATAATCCGCTTATGCCTATAAAGCTGCAATTAACAGGCATATTCTCTCGTTGAAATACTAGCGTTTTCCTTGCCTCCCAGGCGAGGCCCATTCGTGCTTGCAAAAGTCACCACTCTCTACCCAACAAACTCCTATATTATAGGCCTATATTTAATTTATAAGGACGATGATGATCTTGTATTTTAGCAGTCTAATTCCAAATGACTTTTGCAAGTAGCCGGTCTGCTAATTTCTGCAGTCTGCTCTGTAAACCTAAACAAGACAATAAACTATCTGCCTAATAAATAGGTTTTCTTGTTTTCTTGATGCGTGGTCACAAATACTGGACATGCCACTCAACTCAATCTTTAAAGTAACCAACATAACAAATAGGCCTAGAGGAAAACAAAAGATGAAAGGAAAGGTCCAGATTTTCTCACAGCAATTGATATGATACCTCAAACTCTTATCATGCATAGTTCATTAGCAGATATATTTTAAATATGAAATGTTTTTTAAATCCGCTAGGATCATTAATATATTCTTAATTGTCTTGATACTAAAAATTAACCCGCAACCGTCAAGAATGCAACAACTAGGTTGCCTTTTAGCTTGGTAGAGATAACGTTACCGTTGAGCATCACTTACATTCATAATCAATCAGCATAGCCAGTGGTGGCTGGCCAATTGGGGGCCCTAGAGCGCCACCCTCCCTGGCTCTCCATGGGGGGAAATTATTTTTAAATAATTTACCCAAACATTTTTTAATAACAATATTTATGTATTTTAGGTATGTATGTGTTTCAAATACACAATAACGTGTGATATATCAAATATAAATCATTATATTTGGGGTCAAATTGATTGACTGTTCATCCCCTTTCTCTAAATAGCGCTTCCTAAAGGGGGAGGCTGCAGACCTTGGAGAACATGCAGAGACAGGCCCCAGAGACAGATTCAGGCCCCAGAGGCAGATACAGGCCCCACAGGCAGATACAGGCCCCATGCAGTTTTAGGACTCAGACAGATAGCCATTATGCGGTCCAAATGTATACATTAACAACCCTCTGTAGACTTTAACAAATAGATTTTACGTTAATAACCATTGACCAAAAAAAAAGTTTGTTATTTAGCTTTACATTGCGATGGTTTTTGTGAATTTAAATATTAACATTGTTACGATGTGAGACTACCACTAATTGTACCATGTAATGAAAAGCACTATGCTATTGATTAAAGAGTCTGCCTTAGTGATTTAGCATGATTGGGTAGGCTGACACAGTCCACCTTGTCCCAGCTGTTCGACAAAGCAGGCGCGGGAAGCAAAATACGGCAGTTGCATGACTGCATCCCGCTAGCCAAGCCGCCTTGTTGTACCAACTATGTGAGAGCTTCAGCCTCACGTGTACTTTTCCTTACTGTTCTGGCTAGCCTGTTGTTCTATTTTAATATTTGGTTGACCTGGTCCAAGCTCTTTCACTCTTATTTTCTTTCAAAGGGTTTTGATAAAGAGAAAGTTCTCTCTTTCCAAAGGGTTTTGTCCCCCTCATTATGGTTGTTAAGATTTCTTACATGTATTATATGCTGTGTATTAGACCACTTAATTACATATATTATGTGCTGTGTATTAAAAGGACAATCCTACACATTGTAATCTGTTCAAGGTCTGTCAATGGTCATTGTTACGATCTCGGTAGACTCTCCCTCTCTTACAGCGCACTTCTGTATTTGATACAACGACACAATGGCAGAGGCGTGCCTAGAGGCTTAGGACTGAGCCTGCGCACCAACAAGGGAGGGTCTAACGTCTAAACCAATGACTTCTCTCCATCCAGTTGACATATGATCTTGTATTCTACCACTGTATAAAAGGAGGACACACCCCTCCCAGGTGGCGGCATTCGGTAGACTGGGTTTGTGTGTCTGTGTGTGTGTAGGACAGCAGACTGGTGTAGCGTGGTGTTGCCCTTTGTTATCTTTTGATATCATCGTATTCTTGACATTATTATTTTGTATTGATTACTTTATTGATTAAAGCTTGCTATTGCTTATACCTTTAGTCCTGTCGTCTCTCAGAACTGCGGGACGCGACAAAATTGGTGACCCCGACGTGATTTCGCAGGCTCTGAGAAAGCGAAGGACGGAACGGTGAATAGGAAAGGCGAACCCTCCGGAGTTGTTTTCTTCCGGACACTCATAGAACCACGATATACGAATAAGGTAAGCAGGACCTGTTGTTCTTAAAACCAAATACTGCCTAGGTAGAAATAGGACCGTATACTATGAGTGTGTGGAAGAGATAACGGAGATAAGCTGAATGTTTATTGTGTGATATGAGCGGGTTTAGTGGTTTAGTGGCCCTGAGAAATCAGTAGATTGTAGAGCTTGTTGGTTTAGTGGCCCTAAGAAATCAAATTGCTTAGAAAGCGGGTTTAGTGGCCCTGAGAAATCAGTAGATTGTCTTTAGAAAGCTTGTTGCGGGTTAAGTGGCCCAGGATCATTTCGAGAGAATTGTGTTCTGAAAGCTTTGTTAAAAAGAAAAAGAAAATAGGAAGTGATTTACGGAGGAGAGTAAGTGAGAGAATAGAGCATAAACGCAGATCTGTAAACATGTACAATAGCTCATTACCGGCCAACGTGGGCGAGCTGCGCACGTCTTTGTTCGCGGCCATTGAATCCTGCCATACGTCTGAAGCACGTGCTGGGATACTTAGGCGCGTAAAAAAACAATGGGGTGTGTGGGCAGATAGAAAGACAATGCCGAAATCAGACACGGCCCCCCTGCCCACCAATTCGGCTATGAACAGCCTGATTGCGACCGAGAAAGCACTCATGGCTGAAGCTGAGACAGCCTGGATTAAATCAGGAAAAAGCGGGTGGGGGCCTAAGCATACTAAATATAAAAAAGCATGTGATAAAGTCATAGTTGTAGAGAAAATGTGCAGCATAATTAAAGGGCTTTTAGAAAAGCCAAACAGCAAACATGCGGTCCAGGCGCCATTGTCAGTAGAAACTGTGAAACAGGAAGAGACAGAAAAATTGTGTCCACCTAGACCCAAAGAGGCGGCACCTCTTGCCTCAGCCCCACCCCCACCATACTTGAAGGAGGGAGCTTCTTCCCCCTCCCACTCTCCATGCAATCCTCTCATGTCTCCCCCTGCTGTTCAAACACCAGTACTCACTGTGAAAAAAGGTACACTGCAGGTGGAGGATTATGAGGGTGAGGCTCAAAAGCGACGAATAGAACTGAAATTAGACGCACAACATCGGTTGTTGGCTGAGTTGACCTCATTGGTGATGCATGATATGGAAACGCGTAGCCACACTAACAGAGATGAAGACAAGGAATCTTTTCCAGGTGCTTCTACTGGCACTGAATTCCAACCATTCCCTCTTGACCATTCTCGTCAACACCCACGTTCAGCGTCTCCCTTACCTGCTTGGGCCCCACAGCCCAGGCACACATCTTCTCCCAACCTAGTAGAAGTATCGGGAAACTTCACTGGCCAAGTGAAAGGGCACATCACTCATGACAGTCCAGTGAGCAGTCATACGCGACCCCAGGGGACCTCCCAGCCAATCATTCCAGCCTTGAACTCAGGTGATTACGCCCCTAGCCCTTACCAACTACATCATCAGGTGGTGGGTCAGTGCCCCCTTCGGGTAGACAATGCACATCGTGCAGTATATCAACCATGGGCGTTCCGGGACATGGATAGCCTTTGTGCTAAGCTACCACCCTTGACCAATGGGGCTACACCTTGGATCCGCATCTTTGAGAGTTTAACTGCTGGTGATGTTTTATGTTTAGGCGATCTTAGGGCTTTACTCGCCCGTGTAGAGGGAACACATGCCTGCACCTCTCTGATGGGACATGCGCAGGTTGATCATCTGCCAGACACCACACCGCTCAATGCAGTCAGAAGCAACGTGTGGAGAGCGCTAAGACACAGCTATAAGTCCCACACCACCGCCGCTTCTCTGCAAACACTTAAGGCAAAACGTGGGGAGGGCCTGTGCGAATACTTGAAGCGAGCCTCAGACATGTGGGAGGAGGGTACTGGCGCTCGTCCAGACACCTCCCAGGGTACTATGCAGTTATACCGTCACCAGATAGTGAAGGGACTCCCTGAAAAGGTCAGAAAGCAACTAGAGGATGTCGTGGGTCTGTGTGGTAAGCCAGAACACGAGTTCAGAGAGCATCTCGCTCATTATTATTCCAAATACCAAGACGAGGATCAGGAGCAGGAAAACACAGAAAAAGCCCTGACTTTGCGCCTCCTAAAAGCTCAGGTCCAAAAGGAAGAGGCAGAAATAAATAAAAACAAGGCAGGGAAAGCCCCCCGACAAATGGCCGTCACCGACATGTCTGCCATGATGCAGCAGGCAGTGACTGCGGCCTTGACACAAGCCCAGCCCTTGGCTGGCCCTGTCCAGCAGGTTTCCCCAAACTATTCACCCACTTATCGGGGGGGTAGAGGGGGTGGCCGAGGAAGAGCAAGACAAACTGGGTGCTTCCTGTGTAAAAAGGAGGGCCATTGGCTGCGAGACTGCCCGCTGCTCCCACCCTCTGTGGCAGGGGCACACAGAGTTGCCCCAGTGGAAAGAGGAAGAAGAGTACCCGCCTTCGGACATGGAGCAAGTCACGTTCCAACCCAAGACCCTGGTACTCCCCATCAAATGGTCTCCACGGCTGCACCATGGGCCCCGGGAGATGAGTTCAACCCTGAATATGGTTACCATGATGGGTATTGACGGGGCGAGGAGCCTGGTGCAGGTCCGTTCGCTCCCCTACAGGAGCCAATGATCACCTGCACCATAGGGGGAACAAATTATCAACTTATGGTGGACACGGGAGCCGCCGTGTCATGTTTGACCTCCCTTCCCCCTGGCTCCGCCCTGTCGAATAACACGCTCACTACAATTGGATACTCCGGCAAACCACAACAGCAATATTACACCCAGCCTTTGCCCACTTCCCTGGGGAACCAAACTCTCACCCACTCATTCTTGCATGCCCCTGCGTGCCCGGTCAATCTGTTAGGAAGGGATCTTCTTACCAAATTGGCTATTAATGTGTATTGTGGACCTGACGGAGTCAGAATTGCAGGTTCCGCTCCCACAGGGACCACACATCGTATGCTGTTCATGGGTGCGGCCCCTACAGTTCCTTTTGAACCAACCACCACAGTCTATTGGTCTCGCTTGATGACCGACGTTGGCCCCAACTCTCCCGGGGTCCAGCACACCTTCATGCAGTGGCGCAAGTGGATCCTGACGGAGTTTCCTTACAACGATCCGGTCGATCCCCTGCACTGTACTTACAACTATCGCATTACACCTGATGAATCTTATGACGAGGCCTGGCAACAGAATAAGGAAGGCAGAAGGGAGGAGCTTTTGATAGCCGACATATTTGTGGCTAAGGAAGGAGTGGCAGCCCATTGTCAGTTGTCACAAACTCAAAAGCCATGGTATGCCCTTTCCGGGACTTCTGTCCCTCACGTGACTCTTGCAGTTGGCGTTGGTTGTGAAGCGCGTTCTCTGGGCCCCATGGTCAAGCGTGCCCTTGAACAAGCTTGGATCCCCACCACGCACCCCAATCTTTGGCGTAACTCCACCAACAGCATGTATCGGATCACCCACCTACACACCGACATCGGTCTCTTGGAATCCCCCTCTCTGCCTCGAGATCATGGGAGAGAGCACACTGATCACCCAGACGCAAAGACCATGCTTGACACACTGTCCCCCTCTCTATGGACAACCGGTCCTTATGACGTTGGTTTAGTATCTAAGCATCCTGTCACGGTGCAACTTAAACCCGGTGTTCCCCCAGTAAAGCAGCATCAGTACCGCTTGAAACCGGAACAATCCGAGGGAATTGACCCGACAATCCAGGGTCTGTTGGAAGCTGGTGTACTTCGTCAGGCTTCCTCCCCTTGGAACACACCCATCTTACCTGTGCCCAAGGCGGACAACAAAAGCTGGCGCATGGTCCACGATTTGCGGCGTATCAACGAAGCCACCGCCCCCGATCCATGCCCTGTTCCAGATCCCTATTTAGCTCTGCAGAATCTGACCCCATCACACAGGTTCTTCACCGTAGTGGATCTGGCAAACGCTTTTTTCTGCCTACCTCTAGATCCAGCGGTGCAAGACATATTTGCTTTCACACACAATGGACAACAGTACACCTACAATCGCCTCCCTCAGGGGTTCCGCGACAGCCCGGGACTGTTTAACGCAGCACTGAGAAAGGATCTCTCTGCCTTGACGTTTCCACCAGGTGTCACCCTTATCCAGTATGTCGACGACCTGCTGCTAGCGGCGCCCACCCCAGAAACGGCCCTGACTGGCACTTTCCGCCTGCTCCAAGCCTTAGCAGAAGCAGGATACAAAATAAAAAGGGAAAAGGTCCAGTGCGTGCGACGTTCTGTCACCTTTCTAGGCAGGCTCATCTCGTGTAACGCCTTGACTCTTACCAACACTCAGCGTACCTCCATTCTTTCCCATGGGAAGCCCACCACTGTGCAACACATGCTGGCCTTCTTGGGCCTGACTGGTTACAGTCGTAACCATGTCCCTTGTTACGTGGACCTCACCCAACCCTTACGTGACATTGTCGCCGCGGCTGGCTGTAGAGAACTGCAGGCCCGCCTCATCTGGACACCTGAGGCTGAGGAGGCTTTCACTAAGACTAAACAGAGTCTAGGCCAGGCTGCACATTTGGCCACACCAGACTATGGCCTCCCATTCTACCTTGATGTATCTGAAAAAGGCGGCATTGTAAATGCCGTCCTTTTCCAGAAGGAGGGTGGGGAGAGGAGACCATTAATGTATTACAGCTCAAAACTTGATAGCGTAGAGTTAGGACAGACTGGCTGTGCAAGACATCTAGCAGCCATCACCAAGGCAGTGGAGAAGACGGGACACATAGTGATGTGCCACACACTCAACGTCAACACCATGCATGGTGTGATGGCGTTCCTGAATTCCAGAGCTTTCACTTTTTCCACGGCTCGGAAAATAAAAATTTCGGCAACTTTGTGCCAACCACACATTACCTTTATTTCTGGTGGCGTAAACATGGCAACAGGAATGACCACCGCTGAGCACCTACCACATGATTGTGAGGCATTGGCAAGGCAAGATATAAAGTTGAGGCCAGATCTCTCCCCCACCCCGTTACCGGACCCAGACATGACATTGTACACCGATGGCTGCTGTTACAAAGGAAAAGATGGAAATGTGGCCTCCTTTGCCGTGGTTGAGAGCAGAGGAGAAAGTATGGCTACTATCGACGCAGGCACCATACCACAGCCAGCATCAGCACAATTGGCTGAAATCATGGCTTTAACACGAGCTCTGGAATTGGCTGAAGGAAAAACGGTCAACATCTTTACCGACTCAGCATATGGGCACGGGGCCATCCATGTCGATGGCCCCCAATGGATCAGAAGAGGTTTTCTCACATCGGCTAATACACCGGTAAAACATGCCGAACACCTACAAAGACTTATGAGGGCAGTTGAATTGCCTACGGCTGTGGCCGTCATGAAGTGCAAGGGTCATCAGAGAATGAACTCCGACACATCCAGAGGAAATGACGCAGCAGACGCAGCGGCAAAGAAAGCAGGAGGCTACTTAGGACAAATGGTCCAGATGACACGCGCAACTCTACCCTCATTAACAGAAGAAGACCTCCGAGCTCTCCAGGTGAAGGGAGGCCCTTGGGAACACAACCAATGGCTGCTCCAGGGAGCGGTAAAAGGTCCGGATGAACTATGGAGGTCCCAACAAGGAAAAATGGTCGCACCAGCAGATCTGTGCCAACTGTTAATACAACAGGCACATGGACCAACTCACATCAGTCGGAAAGCGACACAGGCCGCAGTTGAAGTTTCATGGTGGCATCCATTCCTGAAAGCCCTGGTTGAGAACTACATCACAGATTGCCAAACATGCAACTTACAAAACTCAGCACGACCTTACAAGTGCCCAATGGGACGATTCCCAGTACCTAACGCACCATTCAAAGAAATAATAATTGATTTCACTGACATGGGCGCTGAAAACCGCACGCGAGGGTATAGATATTTATTAGTCATGGTAGATCGATTCACCAAGTGGGTGGAAGCAATCCCCGCCAGACGGGAGGACTCAAGGACAGTGATCAAGTGGTTAAAAAACGAGCTCATACCAAGGTATGGAGTGCCCCGTCGCATATGCTCAGACAATGGCACTCACTTTAACAACACTGAATTGGCCAAAGTAGAGAAAGCCATGGGAATTACCCATCGGTTCGGTACGGTTTACCATCCCCCCAGCCAAGGGCTGGTGGAGCGGGCAAACCAGACACTGAAAAGAAAAATTGCAAAAGCATGCACAGGCAACAAACTAACTTGGCTAGATGCGTTGCCATTGGCCTTAATGTCTATGCGCTCTTCACCCCACAGTGAAACTCATTTAAGTCCTCATGAGCTGTTGACAGGGCGACCCATGCCAGGTCCACCCAGAGAGGCTGGGTTGGGACCCTCGTTGGACATGTTTCAGGTAGAAGTTGATGACTACATGAGAGCATTGACTGATCTTGTACGAGTGTTGTCCACACAGGTTGAACGTGTTGGAGAGCCGCTGACCCCGGCACCAGAGGACCATCCTGCTCCAGTAAAGGTTGGTGATTGGGTGAGGATCAAAGTTCACAAAAGAAAGTGGACTGATCCTAGGTGGACTGGCCCGTGGGAAGTAGGAGAAGTGACTTCACACGCGGTACAGGTAAAAGGAAAAGCAGGAGCTAATTGGCACCACCTCACACATTGTGCACCCTCTGAACCACCTTCCCGCACGTTACGGGAAGTAAGAACCGATTTAAGGTCTGTGGCTGGACCAATTACTCCATTGAACACAAGCCATGAAACCCCTGTATCGCCCCCTCGAGAGGAGGGGCCCATCCAGGGTTTATTGGGGTAGCAAAAAAGGGGTTGTTACAGTCATTGTAGTGATAAATATGTGTGTTGTGATGGGAGTATTCTTGTGGGAAGCTCAGCAGTTAGATGATGGAGAGACGTTCCCCAGTAGTACCCTACAAACCCTGACCAACACCACACACACTCATTACATTGCTGAAAGATCCACACCCACACCTACCATAGTAATTCACATGTCCAAAGGGGACACAACTACGGTGCAGCTAGATTTATGTTCAATTGTCACATGCACAGGAAAAGAATTGGGTAAAGATAACTATCTATGTGTCCCAGTAGCAAACACCTGTTCTTCCTGGCATGATGTCCTCTCCAACACTGGTCCGCGTGATTGGGGCTACAGGACTGGAGACGACCGGAAGAACAGGTTTTCCATTGTAAAAACGTTATCTTCACAGCATTATAATCTCCTTGCTTTTACTGTGAAAACCCCCAAGGTGGCTGATTCTGGTTGGTATGTCTTAGGAACACATGTATTCGATACTGACCCTCTAGGCCGTTTCTATCTTAACGTTACCAAAACCCCTTCCACAACCACCCCTTTAATAGAAGGACAAAACAGCCCGCCCATTATCCGTCTTAACTCCAGCGAAGGTACCGTAATCTATGAAACTGGTTTTGGGGACAAAAATATGTGGCTGCATTGGGTACACGAGACTGCCAAACAGCATAACATGTCCAACTGCGTAGTTTGTTCTACTGCCCGACCCTCACTGTACACCACCCCGGCACCACTGTATCCTGAAACCGATCCTAATGGGTTTCACTGCATGTTAGCCATGCACCAAGTGATTAATCCCTCAAATTGTACGACCCTGAGCTCTATTTTTGTTCCTGCCTCGAACACCACGCGCCCACCCTTATTTGCCCCGGTAAAAGGTAATTACACCTGTTTAGATAGGTACCAACGGGGTGGCCGCCCAGTCGGAGAGATATTACCGGACTGGTGTTCTGAGCATGTGAATGTTACCTCCTGGGTTAACTCCTCTATTTTCCCTGTTGCCCGAGCAGACATGTTCTGGTTCTGTGGAGGTTATTCCCTGAGGAACACTCTCCCCAAGAACTGGACGGGCACTTGCACCATAGTCCAACTAGCCTTACCTCTAATAATGATAGGGAACCATAATGCTACCGGGGCCCGACACCGCCTCCGACGGACTGCCCTAATAATGATAGGGAACCATAATGCTCCGACGGACTGCCCGCAGAGGCAGACTATATCAAAGGTTCCCCAACCTATATGGATGCCATCGGGGTTCCCCGGGGGTACCTGATGAATACAAACTAGCTGACCCCATTGCTAATGGTTTTGAATCTATTTTCTTAGGGTGGATCACTCCTAATAAAAATGTTGATCGCATTAATTATGTGCATTATAATGTGCAACGTTTGGCCAATTTCAGTAGGGACGCAATCGCCGGATTGGCCGAACAGCTGGCCCCCACCACGCTTATGGCCATACAGAACCGGATGGCCCTCGATATGCTACTTGCAGAAAAGGGGGGTGTCTGCGCCATGTTTGGCGCTTCATGCTGTACATTCATTCCCAATAACACTGCCCCTGACGGGTCCGTTACAAGGGCCCTGGTTGGTCTGCGTACTCTCTCTGAGCAGATGACTGCGGACTCAGGTGTAGACAATCCTGTGTCAGAGTGGATGACTCGCATGTTTGGCAAGTGGTCCACTATGCTCACCTCCATGCTGATTTCCATCATAGTGGTGGTTGCTGTGTTAGTTATGTGTGGCTGTTGCTGTATTCCCTGTATTCGTACTCTCTCTACCCGCTTAATTGTTACCGCTCTTGCAAAGGAGGGTGACCCCGCGGCTCAAATGCCGCTTTTAATGTCCAGGGAAGGCCCGGAATGGTTCCCGTCCGATGAGGACGAGGAAGCGCTTTAGGTGGTGTTATACCTTAAAAGGTATAAAAGGAGGGTATCTCTAGAAAGCGCTTCCTCGTCTTCCAGCTTGCATCATTTTGATTTTTTTACATGTTATTTTTGATATTTTGTTACTTTTTTTGAGTTTTTCATATTTTGATTTCTAACATGTTACTTTGATGAATGCACATTTGATTATTTCATGTTGTTTTGATTTCTCATGTTACTTTGCACATTTTGATTTTTTCCCCATGTTGTTTTGATTTCTCACAAGTTACTTTGCACATTTTGATTTTTTTCCCATGTTGTTTTGATTTCTCACGTTACTTTATGATTTCACACCTCTAGAGGTGTGAAAGGAGGGATTTGTTAAGATTTAACCATTTAGTTACATGTATTTTATGCTGTGTATTAGACCACTTAATTACATATATTATGTGCTGTGTATTAAAAGGACAATCCTACACATTATAATCTGTTCAAGGTCTGTCAATGGTCATTGTTACGATCTCTGTAGACTTTTCCCCTCTCTTACAGCGCACGCCTGTATTTGATACGACTACAACAATGGCAGAGACGTGCCTAGAGGCTTAGGACTGAGCCTGCGCACCAACAAGGGAGGGTCTAACGTCTAAACCAATGACTTCTCTCCATCCAGTTGACATATGATCTTGTATTCTACCACTGTATAAAAGGAGAACAGACCCCTCCCAGGTGGCGGCATTCGGTAGACTGGGTTTGTGTGTCTGTGTGTGTGTGTAGGACAGCAGACTGGTGTAGCGTGGTGTTGCCGCCCTTTGTTATCTTTTGATTTCATCGTATTCTTGACAGATATTGCAATTGCTTTATTATTTTTGTATTGATTACTTTATTGATTCAAAATATTGCTGCACTTTATTTTACTGCAAAGATGAGAACTGAAAAGATATGAATTGATTTCAACAAGGAATAGGCTAAGTATTTTTTAAATATTGGCATAGAACGTAGAGGAATCAAACATTGAAAAACATAGTCTGCTTTTTACAAGCGTGTGACGTATGTACGTCGGATCGCATTTCGTTTTCCCCAGAGGGCAAAGAAGGCGGTCCTTTTGCTTTTTTTCAAAGGCAGTTGTCTGGAGAAGTTCGTGCGTGTTGTGGAGAGAAATGTGTGTGCGTCTATAGTTGCTATGTGTGTGTGTGTGTGTGTGTGTGTGTGAAGAGGGGGGATGAAAAAGACGTATCTTCTTGTGGAGAGAAATGTGCGTGCGTGTGTGTGTGTGTGTGTGTGTGTGTGTGTGTGTGAGAAGAGGGGGGTAAAAAAGACGGATCTTGTGGCGAGAAATGTTTTTCTTTTTTTGAAGTTGTAAGACTGCCGTGCTCAGATTATATTATTTAATAAAAGGCTTTGATAATAAACAGAAGTTTATTTTGTATGTCTAAAAGTATCCTATAAGAGTAAAATACTTTAAATGGAGAGAGAAATGTTTTTGAAAATGCGATAGTTTAGTGGTAGCGTACTGGGTTGTTCATTACCGTATGTATTGGCGATCCGTTTTAAAAAAGAATTTAAAAAAGGTAAATGTAAATATAGGAGTATAACTTTAGCTTATTCTTTGAAAATATATCTTTTCCCCAAAGCCTGTATACGTGGGGATAGGGAGCCGAGGTTTTACAAACAGCTCTTCTCTGGCGTCTGCTGCAACAGAGTTGACCAGAACATCAGAACAGACACAAAATCAGTTTTTTTATTACAGAAATTACATATAAAACATAAAAGAAATATTATATGCATTATTATTATTATTTCATGTTAATTCAAGTTGAATGTATGAATCAGGAGCTGAAGACAGTCAATAATGGGTGGATGGGAGTCATTTAGTTATGTATAAATTGTGCCTAAATCAGGCATTATTATTAGTGAAAGTGTATAATATAATTACTATTATTATTCAAAACTTCAATAAAGTTTTTAGTTTTTTTTAAATAACAAAAGGTTTATCTGGGAGATGCCAAATGTACCCCCAATTCTAGAACTAGCCACATATACATACAAATATATATGTATATTATATTGTAAATATATTATAAATATAATATATATATATATATATATATATTTAAAATTCTGACAAAACTGCTTTAATTCTAAGGGAATAGGTAGTATATAACCATTCGAAATGCAATGCTTTTGCCCGGATCTAACATTGGCACGAGCATTTGCAACATGCAGAAAAAAAAATATTCTAATGGCTATTTATTATCCTTTTTTTTTTTGCCTACAATTAGATGTTTTATATGCACGCAGCGAGTGAGTGACGTCTTCATCCGGAGAGTATCTGAACATTTAATCCGATCCCCTGTAATTTCATATTGGGGGGAAAAAGGCCGTCCAGATCCATGTGTTTAATTACTGAGCATGGCAAAATTCTTATCTCCCACGTCCCCCCATAATTCTAATACGTCCGAATGGGGCTTTAGACGCATGTGCTTGAACTCACAAAAAAGGTGAAGCTCAGACTTGGAGCTCTATATAGAATAAGATCATGCATTTGTCGTGTCCCGCAGTTCTGAGAGACGACAGGACTAGAGGTATAAGCAATAGCAAGCTTTAATCAACAAGGTAATCAATACAGAATAATAATGTCCAGAATATAATGAGATCAAAGGATGACAAAATACGATGATATCAGAAGATATCATCGGGTGGCACGCACACACCGCCCCAGTACACCGAATGCCACCACCTGTCAGGGGTGCGCCCTCCTTTTATACAGTGGCACAATACAAGATAAGACAACTGGATGGAGAGATGTCATTGGTTTAGACTTTTGACCCTCCCTTTTTGGTGCGCAGGCCTAGTCCTAGGCCTCCAGGCACGCCTCTGCCATTTTGTCGTACCAAACACAGGAGTGCGCTGTAAGAGAGGTGGAGAGAGTCTACCGAGATAGTAACGCTGACCATTTGCAGACCTTGAACAGATCGGAATGTGCAAGATTGCCCTGCTAAGACACAGCATATAATACACGTAACTAAATGGTTTAATACACAACATATAATACATATAACTAAATCGTTTAATCTTAACACTTTTCACTTGAAAACAGTAAGACAATTGTAATATCTACTCTCTTGTCAGTCATGGAGTATGGTGATATTGTGTACAGTGCATCCGGAACGTATTCATACCCCTTCACTTTTTCCACATTTCATTATGTTACAGCCTAATTCCAAAATGGATTAAATAAAAAACATTTCTCAACATTCTACATACAATACCGCATGATGACCAAGTGAAAAAAGTATTTTAGAATTTTTTGCAAATGTATTAAAAATAAAAAAATAAAATATCACATGTACATAAGTATTCACGCCCTTTGCTATGACACTCAAAATTGAGCTCAGGTGCATCCCGTTTCCACTGATCATCCTTGAGATGTTTCTACAACTTGATTGGAGTCCACCTGTGGTAAATTCAATTGATCGGACATGATTTGGAAAAGCACACACCTGTTTATATAATGTCCCACAGTTGACAGTGCATGTCAGAGCACAAACCAAGTTATGAAGTCCAAGGAATTGTCTGTAGAACTCAGAGACAGGATTGTCTCGAGGCACAGATCTGGGGAAGGGTACAAAAAGATTTCTGCAGCATTGAAGGTCCCAACGAGCAGTGGTCTCCATCATTCACAAATGGAAGAAGTTTGGAACCACCAGGACTCTTCCTAGAGCTGGCGGCCTGGCCAAACTGAGCAATCGGGGGAGAAGGGCCTTGGTCAGGGAGGTGACCAACAACCCGACGGTCACTCTGACAGCTCCAGTGTTCCTCTGTGAAGATGGGAGAACCTTCCAGAAGGACAACCATCTCTGTAGCACTCCACCAATCAGGCCTTTATGGTAGAGTGGCCAGACGGAAGCCACTGCTCAGTAAAAGGCACATGACAGCTCGCATGGAGTTTGCCAAAAGGCACCTAAAGGACTCTCAGACCATGAGAAACAAAATTCTCTGGTCTGATGAAACCAAGATTGAACTCTTTGGCCTGAATGCCAAGCGTCATGTCTGGAGGAAACCAGGCACTGCTCATCACCTGGCCAATACCATCCCTACAGTGAAGCATGGTGGTGGCAGCATCATGCTGTGGGGGTGTTTTACAGCGGCAGGAACTGGGAGACTAGTCAGGATCAAGGGAAAGATGAATGCAGAAATGTACAGAGAGATCCTTGATTGAAAACCTGCTCCAGAGCGCTCTGGCCCTCAGCCAGAGCCCAGGCTTGAACCCGATTGAACATCTTTGGAGAGATCTGAAAATGGCTGTGCACCGACGCTCCCCATCCAACCTGATGGAGCTTGAGACGATCTGCAAAGAAGAATGGGAGAAACTGCCCCAAAATAGGTGTGTCAAGCTTGTAGCATCATACTCCAGAAAATCTGAGGCTGTAATTGCTGCCAAAGGTGCTTCAACAAAGTATTGAGTAAAGGGTGTGAATACTTATGTACATGTGATATTTTATTTTTTTATTTTTAATACATTTGCAAAAAATTCAAAAAAACATTTTTCACTTTGTCATTATGCGGTATTGTGTGTAGAATGTTGAGAACATTTTTTTTATTTAATCCAATTTGGAATTAGGTTGTAACATAATAAAATGTGGAAAAAGTGAAGGGGTATGAATACTTTCCAGATGCACTGTATATACATGCAGCCCCAACTATTTTAAAGTCCCTTGATGCAGTTTACCACAGTGCTTTGCGTTTTGTAACTGGGGGTAGTTTTAAAACTCATTATTGTACACTGTATACAAAAGTAGGATGGTCTTTTAGTGAGAGAAAAACATTGTCTTTTTTTGATTACAATGCATTGCTGGGCAAGTTACCGTTTCACCTTACGTAATTTTTAAAACACAAATCCAGTAGTCATAGGACACGCTCACAGGACTATATCACCCTTGAAAGCCCTTGGTAAGAACTTGGTAAATCAGCTTTCAGTTTTTTTTACCTCGGATAAATGGAACAAGATTCAACAGGAATTGAAATTATAGCAGTTTGTTTCTGCTGAACAATTTAAACTTTTATTGGAGGATTTGGGAATTGAAGAGTGTTCTTGTTTTGGTTGAAACTAATATATTGTACTGTATTGTAAATCTTTTAAATTATAATTTTTTTTGTTTGTAATTTATATAATTCTGCCTTTAAACAGGGCACTGCCAGAAAAGAGACCAGGGACCTATACTACGAACGGAGATTAAACTACTCTGATCTAACTCGAGGCCCTAGTCAGAAAGTCCTATAGGATTCCAATAGAAAAATCCAATAAAAAAAATCCTATAAGATTTTGGAACCAGTCCAATTGGACAAATTCTTATAGGATATAGACTAAATCCTATAAGAAAAAATCCAATAGGACTAGTTCTAAAAAGCTTATAGGATATTTTTATTGGATAATTTCAGAAAATTTTCTTACAGGATAATCTACTGTATTCCCATTACCTATAGGATTAAAATGTATTGCTCCGATTGCATTTGTAACAAAATTTTGTAAAGTTAGCAAGGGGCCACACTATGAAACATTAAAGGCGTTGCATTGAATTATGAAGAATATTTATACTATACCGGAGGCATAACAAATTGCTTAACAATTGTCTAAATATAACTTATTACTGAGCAGTCTCAATATCCATCCATCCATTAACTTAACCGCTTATCCTGTACAGGGTCACGGGGGGGGCTGGAGCCTATCCCAGCGGACACAGGGCGAGAGGCGGGGTACACCCTGGACAGGTCGCCAGTCTATCAGCAGTCTCAATATGATTTAAAAAAAATATTTATAGGAAGAATAACATGACATGAATAACATCAACAACATAAATAGCACAATTGATCTGGCTGGTCCTCCAAATGTTTTAGAGAGAGAGAGAGAGAGAGAGAGAGAGATTTCCCTCTAACTTCCGTCTCCTGGCCAACTTCTCCTCATCTGTACATTTTTGGGCTATACATTTTTTTTTCTCAGCTTTTGAAGTTCCATACTTGGCACTTATGAATTCTGAAAATAATAACACGAAAGCAACAAGTCAGTATGTAACTTAAATGTATGTTCCTGCTTACACATTTTCCAGTCTATATGTTTATGATCACAAAAAAGAAAATACACTTTGCTTACCAAGTATATCTATCAATTTTGCAGGGTCAAGCTGGGGCTTGGCCTCTTTGCCTTTGAAGGCATTAGAGCTTTTGCCAGTCACACTGTGACTGGCAAGCACCTGCCTCCCAAAGACAGCCAAGCACAATACTTTTGTTGCTTTCTTTTGGTCCCCCCATTTAATTAATCCATATTGGCCCGGACTGATGAAGGTATTTGGACCAATCTTCACCTTCAAATGATGAAATTATCAAAACAAGCATTACAAAAATTCCATGTCAGATCAGCAAGCCATGACACCCACCATCTCAGATTGTTCTGACATTGTTTCTGTGGTTAGAGAATTGAATTGATGGCATCACATATTATAATAGGATATGAGATGTGGGAGGAATTGATCCAAATCAGATGATGAGAATTATATCTACTAAATAAAACCTATGAAATGTTCAATTTGGTTGCCATCAATTAACTTAATATCTCAATGCCCAAATATAGATTTTTCTGTTACCCTTGAAATGCCCCTTGTAGAAGAACCACTGCTCACATCTCTACTTGGCTCATGATGGGATTCGCAGAAGGCCGTAGTATCCAAGGAGGGCTCAGTAACTTTTGAAAGTTTGAGAAACAATTACAATCATTACAGTGTTAGTGAAATCATGAAGCTACAAACGTGAAGCCAACATAACACAAAAACTAAGCTATATATAAACAGAATTACTCATTTGATGAACTGAGATGAAAGAATGTTTGTTGTTACCTTTATTTTTAAATTTGTTTTTTAGAGCAACCACTTGTGCTTGCAGGCCCAGGATAAGAGATTTTATCTCTTTTAATTCTGACATGATTGCTGGATCTCTGCACCTTTCATGATTATCTTCATGTTTGGTATCCTAAACAGTGACACTATAAAATTTTGCAATCTGTGTTGACAATGCATCTCTCCACACACCGGTTAACAAGGAAACTCGGAGTTGACAAACTCTGATTATCCAAATGGGTATTAAACGGTACTACAACAGTGATTAAGATGTGTGTTAGTTAATTCGGTGTTAACTCCATTGAGTTTGAGCGCGTTCACATAAAATGGGTGCGATTGGCAACATAAGCAGATATTTTGACCAATGGCTCATGCTCTGTCCGTATTTTTTAACCCCGGAAGACAGCACGTTGATAATGTCAGAATATATGACTAGTTATGTGATTGCGTCACGCAATCACATACTGTTACCGGTAAGTCATATTATTATTATTATTATTATTATTATTATTAGGCCTGTTTTTGGCGCCTTATCAACGCTCGCAGTTTTGACCCAATAGATTCCTTTCCAGTGCCCACATGTTTTGGGTATTGCAGTCCATTGCGTTTACATACAGCTAAGTGATCGGGTCACGTGTTATATTTTTAATTATTATTTTTAATCGGTTTTTGGCCCCATTTAAATGAATGGGGAGATGGTTTTGACTGGGAGAGAGACTTCACGGTCGGTTTTGACTGGGAGAGAGATTTCACGGTCATATGCCGCCATCTAGCGTTGATGTTATGTATTTGCATGTTGTTACGTTTGTACCGACTGTCTTGGTTATTATGTGATTGAAGTTACTGGGTATGGAAAACCTGTGCACATCATACTAGTACCAGCAACGGGACTTCACTTCATTTACCACAGGCGTTGCACTTAACAGCAGGAATTGTAAATGGGATTACTTTCAACGGGATTGGATTTACTACGAGTACGCTGTAGCAGTAAGTGACCTACTCTCAATCAAATTAAACTGTCTTATGATAGCTTTCTGGAATGCTGCAAAACATACGTCTTAATGTCCAAATTAAGACACTGGCTAACACCTATCAAGGGTTCTTGCACAATGCATAAGCGCTGCTGTTAAATACATTTTTTTGGTTTTGATTTAGTGAACTCTTAACAATCACAATTTGGATATGGAGCTATGCTATATCCATGGACGTTAGCTAGCATGCTCGTTAAACCATACAGACAGAACTACTGATGATAGCCAAAGTTTCATAGTTCCATTTTCTTCATGCTAAGATAATAATTAGCAAGGCAACACTATTATAATCACGATGTAATTAAAGAATTTGCGTTTTGGATTGGTATTAGGTAAACTGTGTAGACATTTAGATAAACCTACGCTACTTGTACGGGACGCATGCAGTTGCCTAATTATGTCACTCTCCCTTCTAACATATTGTTTTACATCTTGGATGTCCCACAATTTACCACAATAAATCTGAGGTAGGCTACTTATGTTTTACCAGAGGAAATTAATTATCTAGCTTGTATGCACGTATGTTAGACGGCAGTATACACAAGGGTATAAGATTCATCTTGGTCCTTCATTGCAGCTCCCCTCAAGGCTAGTATAATATAATTATAATTAGCATAGTATGTATACGTTTGCGAGATAATGCATTTCAAGATATCCTAATAATAATGACATTATTACTTGTAGATTATAGTTTGCCATAGTAACTAACTAGCCATACAATGCGATTAGTCTTGTTACGGCCACGGTATGAATAATTTGTATGGTGTGTTTACCTGCAGTATATCAAAGGTTACGGAGACTTCCAAACTTCATGCAAAGGCGTTTGACTAGAGACTTACGTAACAAATAACCACAATGACGAGCACAAACGGAGAGAAAGAGTTCCGACAGAATACGTTTTTCATAAAGCTTTTTACATCGCCGAGTTAGTGTACTCTCCATAGCTCTACATCAAGGAAGGTTATTCACCTGCACTTGGGCTAATTGTAAGACACTCTACACTGAATGTGAGTTAGGTTGTATTTGTTTAACGTTAAAAAGAACTGTGGTGATTTGAATTGGATAGTGGCTGTTAACATGTATCAAGTGATTCCATAAGACATTTAACAGCGGCAAAGTTTTTTTGTTTTTCAAGGCCCCATAAATGATAGCTCACTGATAATACTGCAAAACATCATTAGGTTAGGACTTCTCACGCAAAACCATGCTTAGCCAGACCTAGTGGGAGTACCGTCAACAAGGATTTCATTGTGCCGTGTTTATACTGCTGCTTACTGCATGTGAATTCTATTTGTCCAAGTGGACGTTATCTAGCTGAAGTGTGCTTAGCTAACTATTATCCCCTTAAAGGCACCATAAATAATTGCTTGCTGCAAAACGAACTCCTTTATTTGTCACCACAGCGCAATTGAAATGGCAAAATCCAACACGACAAAGTAGTGTCGGAATGAAAAGACTGTCTGATACATGTAGGCTATTTAAACAGGTGGCAGCACAGTCACTAAGATTATTTAAAATGCATCTCAATGGTAAAATAATCAGTATTGAATATACAATAACATTAAGACAATAAACTGCTGCTGATTTTATGTCTGCAGCGCTGTACACGTGTGATATGCCATTCAGAAGCCTTAACGTGAGGTTGAGCTAACACAAGAAAGTAGGGGAGACTGGGGACGGTTGCAGCACTTTTTGCATTTCTCTGTTACTCTGAGACTAATTGACATAGACCAGCCAAACATATTGAACTTATATCTGTCTTCTAATTACCCATACAATTTAAAGATGACTACATATGACATATAGTTCACAATATTTATATGAATGGAAGAAGTCAGAGAAGCCTCTCCGGGAACCATCACCTTATCGTGGTGGAGAGGTTTGTGTGTCCCTATGAACCTGGGGGCTGTGTTGTCTGGAACCTTGTGTTCCTGGTAGGGTCTCCCATGGCAAATTGGTCTCGGGCGAGGGGCCGGACTAAGAATGGTTCAAAAACCCTCATGGAAAAAACTAAAAGAGAGGATGATACCCGGCCCGGAGGAAGCCCGGGGTCCCCTTCTGGAGCCAGGCCCAGGAGGAGGACCCGTCAGCGAGCGCCTGGTGGCCGGGCTTGCCACGGAGCCCGGCCGGGCATAGCCCGAAAAAGTAACGTGGACAACACCAACGTCTCGCCTTCTCCGTCCCGTGGGCTCACCACCCGCGGGAAAAACCAAGGGGTCGGGTGCGCTGCCAGAAAGGTGGCAGTGAAGGCAGAGGTTTTCGACGGATCGGACCCGGGTGGCAGAGGCTGGCTTTGGGGACGTGGAACGTCACCTCTCTGGGAGGGAAAGAGCCGGAGCTTGTGCGGGAGGTGGAGCGCTACCAGCTGGATCTGGTGGGGCTTACCTCTACGCACAGCCTCGGCTCTGGAACCTCACTTCTGGATAGGGGTTGGACTCTATTCTTCTCCGGAGCTCCCCAGGGTGAGAGGCGCAAGGCTGGTGTGGGGATACTCACGAGTCCCCGGCTAAGTGCCTCTATGTTGGAATTTACCCCAGTGGACGAGAGGGTCGCCTCCCTACGCCTGCGGGTCATGGGGGGGAAAACTCTGACTGTTGTCTGTGCCTATGCACCGAACAGCAGTTCGGAGTATTCGGCCTTTTTGGAGACCCTGGATGGAGCCTTGTATGGGGCTCCTGAGGGGGACTCTGTAGTCTTGCTGGGGGACTTCAACGCACATGTGGGCAATGATGGAGACACCTGGAGAGGCGTGATTGGGAGGAACGGCCTCCCCGATCTGAACCCGAGTGGTGGCTTGTTATTGGACTTCTGTGCTAGTCATGGAATGGCCATAACGAACACCATGTTCGAACATAAGGATGCTCATAAGTGTACCTGGTACCAGAGCACCCTAGGCAGAAGGTCGATGATCGATTTTGTTATCGTATCATCGGACCTGAGGCCATATGTTTTGGACACTCGGGTGAAGAGGGGGTCAGAGCTGTCAACTGATCACCATCTGGTGGTGAGTTGGGTCAGGTGGCGGGGGAAGCCTCTGGACAGACCTGGTAAGCCCAAGCGTGTAGTGCGGGTGAACTGGGAACGTCTGGAGGAGTCCCCGGTCCGGGAGGCCTTCAACTCACACCTCCGGCGGGGCTTCTCTGGCATCCCTGTGGAGGCTGGGGGCATTGAACCGGAGTGGGCGATGTTCAAAGCCTCCATTGCTAAAGCTGCGTCTGAGAGTTGTGGTCTCAAAGTCTTAGGTGCCTCAAGGGGCGGTAACCCTCGAACATCCTGGTGGACACCGGTGGTCAGGGGAGCCGTCCGATTGAAGAAGGAGGCCTTCCGGGACATGCTGTCCCGGGCGACTCCGGAGGCAGTTGCAAGGTACCGACAGGCCCGAAGGACTGCAGCCTCGGCCGTGGCAGAAGCAAAGCAGCGGGTGTGGGAGGAGTTCGGAGAAACCATGGAGAAGGACTTTCGGCTGGCGCCAAAGCGGTTCTGGAAGACCATCCGACACCTCAGGAGGGGAAAGCAGGGAACCATTCAAGCTGTTTACAGTAAGGATGGGACGTTGTTGACCTCAACTGACAAGGTGATTGGGAGGTGGAAGGAGCACTTTGAGGAACTCCTGAACCCGACAAACCCACCCTACATGGTAGAGACAGGGCTGGAGGATGATGGGGGATCAGCGTCAATCTCCCTGGCGGAGGTCACTGAGGTAGTCAAACAACTCCACAGTGGCAAAGCCCCAGGGGTTGATGAGATCCGCCCAGAAATGCTGAAGGCTTTGGGTGTTGAGGGACTGTCATGGATGACACGTCTTATCAACATTGCGTGGAAGTCGGGGACAGTACCTAAGGAGTGGCAGACCGGGGTGGTGGTTCCCCTGTTCAAAAAGGGGGACCGGAGAGTGTGTGCCAACTACAGAGGCATCACATTACTCAGCCTCCCCGGGAAAGTATACTCCAGGGTGCTGGAAAGGAGGGTTCGACCGATAGTCGAACCTCGGATTGAGGAGGAACAATGCGGTTTCCGGCCTGGTCGTGGAACAACGGACCAGCTTTTTACCCTCGCGAGGATCTTTGAGGGGGCCTGGGAGTATGCCAATCCGGTCTACACGTGTTTTGTGGATTTGGAGAAGGCGTATGATCGGGTTCCCCGGGAGATACTGTGGGAGGTGCTGCGAGAGTATGGGGTGAGGGGGTCTCTACTCAGAGCCATCCAATCTCTGTACTCCCAAAGCGAGAGCTGTGTCCGGGTCTGCGGCAGTAAGTCGGACTCGTTTCCGGTGAGGGTTGGCCTCCTCCAAGGCTGCGCTTTGTCACCTATCCTGTTTGTGGTTTTCATGGACAGGATCTCACGGCGTAGCCGCGGGGGAGGGGGCTGCGGGTTGGTGGGCAGAGGATTGCATCACTGCTTTTTGCAGATGATGTGGTCCTGATGGCATCATCAGTCTGCGACCTGCAGCACTCATTGGATCGGTTCGCAGCCGAGTGTGAAGCGGCTGGGATGAGGATCAGCACCTCCAAATCTGAGGCCATGGTTCTCAGCAGGAAACCGATGGATTGTCTAGTCCAGGTAGGGAATGAGTCTTTACCCCAAGTGAAGGAGTTCAAGTATCTTGGGGTCTTGTTCTCGAGTGAGGGTAAAATGGAACGAGAGATGGGCCGGAGAATTGGAGCAGCGGGTGCGGTGTTGCAGTCGCTCTATCGCACCGTTGTGACGAAGAGAGAGCTGAGCCAGAAGGCAAAGCTCTCAATCTACCGGTCTATCTTCGTTCCTACTCTCACCTATGGTCATGAAGGGTGGGTCATGACCGAAAGAACGAGATCGCGGATACAAGCGGCGGAAATGAGTTTCCTCCGGAGGGTAGCTGGCATCTCCCTTAGGGATAGGGTGAGAAGTTCAGCCATTCGTGAGGGACTCGGAGTAGAGCCGCTGCTTCTTTGCGTAGAAAGGAGCCAGTTGAGGTGGTTCGGGCATCTAGTAAGGATGCCACCTTGCCGCCTCCCTAGGGAGGTGTTCCAGGCACGTCCAGCTGGGCGGAGGCCGCGGGGCAGACCCAGGACCAGGTGGAGGGATTATATCTCCACACTGGCCTGGGAACGCCTTGGAATCCCCCAGTCAGAGCTGGTTAATGTGGCCCGGAAAAGGGAAGTTTGGGATGCCCTGCTTGAACTGCTACCTCCGCGACCCGACCCCGGACCAAGCGGATGACGATGATGATGATGATGATGATGATGATGATGATGGAAGAAGTCAGATGTTGCAACTGGCCCCAAGTGGGCGTTTACACTTGTGTTCAGTTCAGCACTTTACAACAGCGAGCAGGAGTGCCTCGTAAACGTTAGCTGCAGGGGCGTCACTTTCACAGCAACACAGTACTCTTGATATAAATAAATGAATAAATAAATTGATAATAATGTAGCTTTTAATGTTGAAATTTCCTTGCAGTTGGCGTTTACACTTGTGTTCAGTTCAGCGCTGTCCATCAACACACGAGAACATAGTAGTGCTGCAGTGGGTATTTTAGGGGCCTGACCACCCGCACTGCTTGGTTGCTGATGGTGGAAACGCAATCACATCGCATTTGCTCAGGCAAATGCATTTTCTAGTTTAAATAAACGTGAATGGCTAAATCTTGGCAGCTTTTTGGCGAGAGTAAAGTCTTAACAGTATTCTTGTCATATGTGCATTTTTCCGAGACTACAGTCAATTTTACTTTCCCAAATATAAATAATATAACCTCTATGATTTAGAATTTTAATCAATGCAATTGCATTACGGACACTTGTTTAATTTGTTATATAATTGAAATGAAAGGATACATAAAATAATATATCGAAGATGTGAAAACAATTAGTTTTAGGCTATTAAATGATAGCCACATGACACATAGAATATCATTGCATTCATACAGCCTAACGATCATATCAGCTGCAAGCGCAGCGGAAAGCGCATTTGAGATTAGGCCTATAGGCTGTAATACTTTTTTTATTAACTGTTCCTAGTTAGAAAATATACTTTTGGACGCTAACTTTGAATTGGCAAGAGCTTTATAGCCTGTATATTAACACTTAGGCTGTATGTTGTAAAACCAAGTGTTAATTTTGAATGATCTAAATGACTGCCGACAAAAACTTTATATTTGTGTCCACTCAAGCAGTTGTACAACGCTGTACACAGCGCAATTTTCCCGACTATAGCGTTATAGAGCGCTTAACATCGAGTTAACTACGAACATAAACTGCTCGGAGCAGTTTAGAGAGGCAGCGTAAATTGCTATGACAACATACCTTGGGTAAACCTTACCCACCTTTTACAGTAGGGGTTAATCGGGAAATTAGCGATGTCACCAAGTTACTCCCGAATTTACCGGGGTAAACCAGTTACCTCGCTTCGTAGTATAGGCCTCAGGTCCCAGTCGGTTAACCCTGTATAAATAAAACAAATAATAATAAATAATAAAAGGGGTTCCCTGGTCCACCACTCTTGGTTCTATATGGAACCTCTAAAAGGTTTCTAGTGGAACGGTTCTACATAGAACCATTAAATCACCATTTTGTGTTCTACAAACACTAGTGGTTCCATGTGGAACCACTAGGTCGAAAAAAGAACCTCTGAAGAACCAGTATTTTTTAGAGTGTACAATGTTTAAAATACAACATTGGTATCTGATGAAAAACATTTCAAAAGATCAAAAATGGGTGAACTATTGCTTTAACTTTTTTTGACAAACCGTTTTAAACCTGTAAACCTCCAATGATAATGCTGCTATCAAGTTATATTCATTTGAATTTACGTTAGCTAGTTAGTCAACATGCTCTCCTAGGGGACACTGGGGACGGTTGCAACACTTTTTGCATTTCTCTGTTACTTAGACTAATTGACATAGACCAACCAAACTTGTATATATTAAACTTACATCTGCCGTCTAATTACCTACACAATTTAAATATGAAAATAAGACATATAGTTCACAATATTTATTTGAAGGGAAGAAGTCAGATGTTGCAACTATCCCGAGCCCTTTTAACAAGGTAATTGAACGTATTTTGCGGAAAAAACATGATTTATACGTTTAAGCAGAATATTTAAAAAATGTTATAAAATGACTGGACGGGGACTTTAAGTTTAAAATCACAGATTTTGTTTTACCAATAGCCATTGAGCACTCAAAGTATTTAGAAAACATTGCAGGATTAGATTTTTATTTTATCTCCAAATAACTCATAATTAACTTCCTCCAAAGTGACTTTCAAATTAATCAGACGTTGATTTTAATATCTACACAATAAATATGATTCCTACAAAGTGGAAAATGGTCAGAATACAAACAGGCATTAACTTTAAGCATCATTAGCTCTCTAGCGCCCCTCTCTGGCAAGAGCAACCAGGTCTTTCTGAGCCAGAAGCAAATGGAGGGGGCTGGGTGCACAGTTCCCTTCTTCCTCTTCAGCATCTGCCTCCACACCCTTTAGCCTGACGTTTCGGTTCTGTTGACGACTGAAACGGCGAGCCTTCAGACTAAACCGAAGAGAGAGAGAAAACATACAGTCACTTGGTCACTTAGCTTCTACAAAGGGATGACAATTCAAATTATGAAATAAGTAGGTGATATACGGACCAGTAGACACGCTGCTCCTGTTTGGGAAGCACATGCCAAAGGTTAGCTAGCTCCTTTGTAACAATTGTGGAGGGAGTCCCTGGATAGGAGCTGTACAGAAAAAAAAAGTAGTTTTTTAAAAATGTACGCTTTTGCCATCTGTTCCACAAAACTTTGGGCGTCAAAGTGGTCTTACTGGAGGTAAATTTTCCTGTTGACACGGCAGAACATGATAAAGCCATTCACGCATTTCTTCTTTGATACAAGCGGTAGCTGCTGGTTGGTGGCACTCTCTGCTTTGTGACAATGGCGGCGTGGACTATTTTTCTTCCGAAGAGGTTTCTGTTTCTGGGTCCAAGTGACGTCCTCCTCCTCACTATGGGATGAAAGCCAACCATGGTACTGTCGCAGCGGGGCATCTATTTCCAACAGCTGGGAAGGAGACATTTTACGTCTACTTTAGTTAAATTGGTAGTTTCATTAGTTACTAGTTTGACTAGAAAATAAATGTTATACTGAACTGCATGCTCTTAGGGGTTATTAGGAATTTTCACGTCGTCATTTATATGCTGAACCTTACCAAATCAGTAGTGTCCTGGCTGGGCAGGCTTAAAACCTTGGTGTGGCTAGTTTTAGAAGTGACCCACACATCCTCAAAGAGGGCTGAAAATAGATAATAGATACAGTGCATCCGGAAAGTATTCATACCCCTTCACTTTTTCCACATTTTATTATGTTACAGCCTAATTCCAAAATGGATTAAATGAAAAAAAATCTCAACATTCTACACACAATACCGCATAATGACAAAGTGAAAAAAGTTTTTTAGAATTTTGTGCAAATGTATTAAAAATAAAAAAATTTAACATCACATGTACATAAGTATTCACACCCTTTACTCAATACTTTGTTGAAGCACCTTTGGCAGCAATTACAGCCTCAAGTCTTCTTGAGTATGATGCTACAAGCTTGCCACACCTATTTTGGGGCAGTTTCTCCAATTCTACTTTGCAGATCGTCTCAAGCTCCATCAAGTTGGATGGGGACCGTTGGTGCACAGCCATTTTCAGATCTCTCAAAAGATGTTCAATCGGGTTCAATTCTGGGCTCTGGCTGGACCACTCAGGGACAATCACAGACTTGTCCCGAAGCCACTCCTTTGTTATCTTGGCTGTGTGCTTAGGGTCGTTGTCCTGTTGGAAGGTGAACCTTCGGCCCAGTCTGAGGTCCAAAACGCTCTGGAGCAGGTTTTCATCAAGGATCTCTCTGTACATTGCTGCATTAATCTTTCCCTTGATCCTGACTAGTCTCCCAGTTCCTGCCGCTGAAAAACACCCCCACAGCATGATGCTGCCACCACCATGCTTCACTGTAGGGATGGTATTGGCCAGGTGATGAGCAGTGCCTGGTTTCCTCCAGACAGGCCAAAGAGTTCAATCTTGGTTTCATCAGACCAGAGAATTTTGTTTCTCATGGTCTGAGAGTCCTTTAGGTGCCTTTTGGCAAACTCCATGCGAGCTGTCATGTGCCTTTTACTGAGCAGTGGCTTCCGTCTGGCCACTCTACCATAAAGGCCTGATTGGTGGAGTGCTACAGAGATGGTTGTCCTTCTGGAAGGTTCTCCCATCTTCACAGAGGAACACTGGAGCTGTCAGAGTGACCGTCGGGTTGTTGGTCACCTCCCTGACCAAGGCCCTTCTCCCCCGATTGCTCAGTTTTGCCGGGCGGCCAGCTCTAGGAAGAGTCCTGGTGGTTCCAAACGTCTTCCATTTGCGAATGATGGAGACCACTGTGCTCGTTGGGACCTTCAATGCTGCAGAAATTTTTTTGTACCCTTCCCCAGATCTGTGCCTTGATACAATCCTGTCTCGGAGGTCTACAGACAATTCCTTGGACTTCATAACTTGGTTTGTGCTCTGACATGCACTGTCAACTGTGGGACCTTATATAAACAGGTGTGTCCCTTTCCAAATCAAGTCCAATCAATTGAATTTACCACAGGTGGACTCCAATCAAGTTGTAGAAACATCTCAAGGATGATCAGTGGAAACGGGATGCACCTGAGCTCAATTTTGAGTGTCACAGCAAAGGGCGTGAATACTTATGTACATGTGATATGAGTTTTTTTTTTTAATACATTTGCAAATAATTCTAAAATACTTTTTTCACTTTGTCATTATGCGGTATTGTATGTAGAATGTTGAGAATGTTTTTTTATTTAATCCATTTTGGAATTAGGCTGTAACATAATAAAATGTGGAAAAAGTGAAGGGGTATGAATACTTTCCGGATGCACTGTATAATAATTGATTATATAGGATTATATATAGTAGGAGTCTTCAAGGATAAGTTCAGAGCAGAGAAGACTTCGGCCTGGTGGATGCCCACCCCTATGCATGATCCCGAACATCCACAGACAGACAAATTAACAATATAAGCTTGTTCACATCTCCTTTGCCTCACATTAAAGCTGGAATTACTCAAGAAAAGTTTTGTACACATGAATTTCATGCATAATCAATAATGTACGTAGATACATTTGAAATAACCTACCAGGTCTGAATATTATAAATTAGGTTACACGAACGCTGTTCCAAAGGGACTTAATGTGTGGACAGTTGCATGCAGTAGGGCTGTGTATTGGCAAGAATCTGGCAATACGATAAAGCGCTGCATAGCGTTTTGAAACTGTTTGAATCGACCGAAATGTAACGATTTGTAGGTCTGAGTCTTTTAAGTCATTCTGAAGTAAAACTTAGTTTCACAACATACAACTGTTTATCTATAGAGCTCTTGTTAATTCACAGTTAGCTTCCAAAGAGCGTAGGTTTTGTTGAACATTAAACAATCCTTGACTTTAAACAGGTCAATAAAAAAATATACGTTTTATTTAATATCAAACTATTGACGAACTGGTTTAAGCTTATATTCTTAAAACACTGACAAGTCAATCTGTCCATATTTCTACTGTTAATATCATATTGTCATTTCAAAACTCGCCTCTTGCGTGGTGGTTGACGAGGGACTTCTTTAGAAGTGCTATATTTAGGTACAAAATGGGCACCGATTTTGCGGAACACCTCGTCTTAATGTTAAATTGCCTACCTGTTCCCATAATTTTTGACGGTCAAACTTTGATTCCTTTTGAAGTAAACCCCTGTCCGGACGAGACCTTAAGTGGAATAAGCAATCCGTCAACAATATGTTTTTTAAAATACGTGCTATATACACTTTACTTGAGTCGCTACTAACTTAAATTAAATCTGTCGCTTGGGGCCCTTCAACTCTGAGTAGTCCAATGCCTTTCGAAGATTCTCCCAAAAAAAAAAAAAAAAAATCGATCTGCACCCTCAAAGTTTTCCGTGCCTTCACTTCTTCAGGACAGCGGTAAAACAGACGTCATTCTCATTCTGCTAGCAAGTTTGTTTTGGTTTACAATTCAGTCGCGTTGATTGAAATCCATGAAGCTATACATATTTTTATGTTCTATGTATGGTTATGTTAGTCAGTTTGGCTACGATTACATAGACTTAACACATTAAATTTAAACTTTAGCTGTCAATTGGTTGTGAATGTAAGTGATGCATTGGTAATGTTATCTGTACCAAGCTAGTTACATTCTTAACTGTTGCGGGGTCATTCTAAGTATGACCCCATTTCATTTAAAAAGTTGGACCTTTCCTTTGATCTTTTGTTTGTTATGTCTAATGAAGCCTTGGTTTCTTTAAAGATTGCGTTGAGTGGCATGCCCAGTATTTGTGACCACAGATGTCACTTAAGCATGCATGGAAAATCAGAGCGTTAAGAAGATGTATATATTGGTTTGTTGGGCAGAGAGCTTTGACTTTTGCAAGATGGATTGGGCAAGAACTGTGGGCTGAGGCAGGGAAAACAATAGAATTTCAACGAGAGAACATGCCTGTTTATTACCGCTTTATAGGGCTAAACAAGCAGATATGTACAAATAGCCTAATATTGAGCAATAATCTTGCAATGGGACCTACATTTTACTGAGATGTTTTAAAATGTGTTTTCGACCCGGTGTGGCACTGATAATGCGTTAACAAACGCAATTGCAAGCAGTACCTAGGCTATCTGTTTGGAGCCGTAGAATTCTGTAGCCTGGGACCGCGTCCTAAAAAAGCTGTCGTTTGACACGTTCGCGGTTTTCAGAGTCAGGTTTTTAATATTGTAGCCTTAATTTAGGTAAACGACCATATAACTGTAAAGGCAGTGAGTTTTTCAAAGTATCTGTAGCAACATATCCATTATTTGTCCCACGATAAAGAAGTAAACAAATGTCAAAGTCGCGCACAGTTTCTGCTATCAGTGCCGAGACGTGCAAGGGGACATTTGTAGGCAGGACAAATGTGTTTTCAGTTTGTTTGTTATTTTAGATCAAGTGATTAAACATGAAATGTTCAATTTTTGTTTCTAACTAAACGTTCAGTAATAAAAACAAATTTATAAATTGTACGTTTTTCTAAAAGTGACCGTTTTAGTGTCTGTAGAAGGTTTTTAAATTTGCTGAGTTGTTGCTGCCGTGTAGCCAACTGAAGTCGTTAGAAAGCCAAAACTTCATTCGGCCGACTTTGACCTTACTGTAGTCTTTTACTGTGAGTGAAATAATTAATACTTTGCGATAAATATATGTTAAAACACATTATCTTTACATGTTATATAAACGTTTACCTAAGTAAAGGGTACAATATTTAAAACGTATACTCTGAAAACTGCAATAGAGTCAAATGACTGTTGTTTATGACGCGGGCACCAGGCTCCAACATTCTAGCCTAGTACCTGACAAACAAACCGATAGCCTGCATTAGCATTAGGTAAAATATCTGTGTCTAAAATCGTACCAAGCTAAAATATAAATTAATAGGCCTACCTTATTCTATTATACAGTGAACTTATGTAGATAAATAATCTATAGATTTATAAAACCAGCGCATAATTATAGCCTATGCTGTTGATTGGACCAAGATACCATCTTCACTTCCATCATGGCAAGACCTTAATGCATTGTGGTTCTCCAAGGGCTCTGATCTGATTATATCCATAGGCCTACTAAACAATTTAATTCTTGAATATATTTAAATAATAAAAAGTGTTAATAATAATTCATTTTATTTAGTTTTTAGCACTTTTCTCGAGACTCAAAGCGCGTCACACAAATTGGTCAAAATTAATTACACAGAACAAACAACGAATGGACCGACAGCTATCAAACACAACACTCAGTCTGGTACCACAGCAGCCAATTTGCGCCAGACTTGCTCACCCAACATACTACGACAGACTTGCTTAGGACATAGACTCCAGGTGAATTGGCAGTGACTGGTCAGCGCACTGGTAGCATGTTTTTTAATGGTGGGAGGAAACCGGAGTACCCGGAGGAAACCCACACAAACATGGGGAGAACATGCAAACTCCACACAGAAAGGCCATTGGGTCAGGTGGTGTTAGAACCCGGGACCTTCTTGCTGTGAGGCACCAGTGCTAACCACTGAGCCACCGTGCTGCCCATGTGTTAGACATGTTTGGAAGAAAAATTACAAAAGCAGTAGTGTTAACATTTTATTTTATTTGTGGCAACCAGTCTAGGATGTACGATATAGGAATGGAAAAAACTTAAATGTTTACATACAACAAAAAAAATACCTGCTGCAAACCAGATCCATGAAAACCTCCTGAATAGCATAAGTATACTAACCATAGGCCTACGTTTAAAAGTTGAGATACCCCCTATTACAAACCTACCAAACTGAACTCTGGCACCTGCAGGCTCACCTATCCAGAACCAAACTGGCTAATCTAAAACCTGCATCTATGGTCAGTCAATGAAGCCTGCAGGATTCTGTATAAGCAGGTGCTCACCACACAAGGTTAACTTTGACCAGACACCACTGATCCTTACATCAGCCTCACACAGCTTGAGTCCACTGACTTTCTACTCGCTGACAACTCTGCCTTCCTCCTCCCTATAACAGTTACATTTGGCCTGCAGTGCAACTAAAACAGTCTGTCTGTAATCTATCTGTGATGGCTTTTTTAGGTTAATGACGGCCTCATCTGCAGCTCTTAAACAACCAAGTTTATTGATCACATCATCATACCTCCCATCCTCTTATTTGAACACTTGGTTCCTGTATTTGATATCTCATTTGGCAAACTAAAGATCCACTAGGCATATGCCTCTGTCTGTGGAACGCAACTTATTCCTCTTAGATTTGACCCTTTTAACTACTGCACAAAGACATCTGCTATGTGCAAATTTGTCTGCATCCACATTATTGCAAAGTTATGGCAACGAATATCTTAAAGCACTTCATCTTTACAACCAGATACCTTAATAAAGGCATGAATCTCAAGCATAACCCTATTTGTCAATAGATCAAGATCTAGTCTTAGAGGTCTCGCAACTGCCAAATCTGCTAATGTTAACTTGACACCTAAAGTATTACACTCCCTTAAATCCATTCCATCAAACCTTACAAGCATTTTGCTACATGCAGCTCATCTTGGGGTCGTTGATAGTTTTCTCAAACCTTTGTTAGTAATGTTTATTAGTCTGTAAAAGAGAAAGACATAAGTTAAACATTATGCTGTTCTTGAAACAAATATGCAAAAAGGGGTTTCAAATTAACCAATAAATTAGGCATTGACGTCTCAATTCATTTGGAATAAAAATAAATCCTGGATTATACTGGCACGAAATAACACAGATCAAAGAGAACCACAGGTGCATGAGACCACGTTACAGAAAAAACTAAAAAGAATGATGATAAAGAAACTGTCTCATGTTATTCCTTGGGCAATCAAATTATTTCTTCACTAGCTTTAAGCATGGAAAACGTTTACACAAGCAGCAAATTTTAAATCTGCATGTTAAAGTAGCAATGACCTTGACCTATGCGATCGTTAGCTTGCTTCAGCCATATATGCATCATTTAAAATGAATGATCAGCACTCAGTAAGTTATCACACAGCTAATAGTAGCCAAATATACATAACTGTATCACAGAAAGCTAAAATAAATCTCACAATATGAAATGTTAATCCACACGACACAAATCTAAAACAAAACAAATTGTTTAGCTAGTCACACTATTGAGCAATGCAAACCTTACCGTTGTCTGAATACAAAGAGGGCGCCGCTCAGTTTTGGGGGCGTATATCTTGATTTTCCTTGGATGGGTTTATTTTTTTGGCAGTTTCTTAAGGAGGCCTTTGACTTGGTGTTAAAAAGATTTGTGCGAACTATCTGATTTAGGGTAGCACGTAGTCAAAAAAAGTATATGAAATAGATTTTAAATAACTTATATTTGACTGATTGACGGGTTCTCTCAAGGTCATGTCTCGACAGGGGTTTTGATCAAAATGATTTCAAGTGTGACCGTCAAATGTGATGGGAATAGGTAGGAATTTTGGCTTAAGCGAGAGAAGCGCTCCATTTTTCTGTGCCCGTTTGGCCTTAAATTTGAGACAATTTCACAAAGTCCAGCGACAACCGCCGCGCAGTGGTGTGTTTTAAAATGACAATACAATGCTTTTAATAATATAAATATGTAAATATTGCATATTTCAGTGATTTAAGAATATGTACTTAAACCAGTTCATCAGTCGTTTGATATTAAAACGTATATTTTTTATTAAACTGCTCCAAGTTAAGGATTTTTTCATGTAAAAACAAAACCTACGCTCTTTGGAAGCTAACTGTGAATTAGCAAGAGCTAATAGAGATACTAACACTTTTATGTTGTGACACTAAGTTTTACTTTTGTATGACTTAAAAGACTCTGACCAACAAAAACGTTATTTTTGTGTTGATTCAAACAGTTTCAAAACACTACACAGCGCGATTTTCTTCACCGCTGCGCAATTGTGCTCCAGTTTGTTTATGTTGTAGCTGTTACGGTTGTCTAGCCTAACACTTGACAGCTGAGTAAGCAGCTAGCTAGCTAATATAGCCAAATCATATATCATGTTGAATTTTTTATTTTTTTTTACATGTGTGGATTCATTTGGGACTGCACTAGATGTTGCTGTAACGAGATGGCAGCTCCTCCTAAATTTTGTCTCAATTTATGTTAGGGAATATTTTTGTCCTATACATTGGCTTGTGTAAGAATTTAGGAGATCAAGTTGTTTGACAAGTTGTTCTTGACCCTATAAAATTAAAACGCTATTTTCTTTAAAAGTTTGCAAGTACTAGCATAATATTTTGCGATGGAATCACTGAAGCTATTTAGACTAGACACCCGTCGACTAACGTAATTTTTTTTATGTAACAGTGATATAATTGTGCATCTATAATTGTTTTCTTTATTCTACAGCATAGTTTGCTAATGTATTGTGGATTTTGCGTTTTTTGTGTTTATAAAAAAATAAATGACATGTTTTATTGTTTTCAATTTCGTCTGGCTGCATATCATTTGTTTCTGGAATTGATGTTACGTGTAGAGACTTTAGGGGAAAATAATCGTACCCCCCAACCAGCATGTGTCGTCAGTAGAATACGAGATGCTTACTCATCTGCTAACTTCACTGGCTTTCGTGAGGTGCAAGACACATGAGAACTTGTAAATGTCTGTTACACAACACTTAAAGTGAAGTTCGAAAGTCAGGAGAGCACATTTCAACATTCATGAATAATTAATGCACCACATAGCTTTGACATGCCCACGCCCTGGTGCTGGGGAGGTGACAAGGAAAGGGTCGCGCAGTGAGCTATGGGTATTGTGGTTTACAATAAATTCATCATTTCAATGCCTGTAGTTGGGAAAATACGTCAATTTTAATTTCAATTTCACTTACACTGATCCTAAGACCCGAACTTGTACAATATACTTACTTAATTTAGTCTAAAGAACAACATATATCATTTTGGGAAATGGGTGAAGTACTGTACTAAACTAGAAAATGCATTTCCCTGAGCAAATGCGATGTGATGCGTCGCAGTTATTAGACTGACCGCCTTAGCGTGCACAAGTGTACTGCAGTCCAGCATTTTTTTTTGTTTTAGCACTCCATGCTGTTTCGGCACTCAATTCCATGCTGTTTGCTTGTTGCATTGCTAAGGCTGGTAACTTTTTGGGTCAAGGTTTAGGAGTTCGCTATATAGGCTAGACCTACTTAATTATCTGCTCACACATGTGAAGAGCGGCTAGCATATTACGAATGAGCAAGCTTTTAAGCTTTTAGGCTTTAGGCTTAACACCGATTTGTATGCAGTTCATGAGTTATGTGTCAACACTGGTCCTCCTGATCTGATTACTTTTTACAATATAGCACGTTCATAAAAAATTATTATAACAATGCAAATGTGAATTTTCAGTTGAATACCTTAAATATTTTCTGAGGAGAGACCAACACCCATAATTAACTAAAATCAGAATAGATATATCCATTATGAGCCTGCTTTAGGTGTGCAGGACACAGCCCCAGATTATCCGAAAAACACCCCTCTTGCACCCCCCATTCTTGTAGTCGTAATGGCGCCTCTGCTTGATTAGCAGAGCTGCTTCATCATAATTTAATGGCGGACATTTACAATGACTACTAATGTTTAGTTTTTGTTTTATTTTTGTTCTCTAAGCTCTATATGTTTGCACATGTATTAAATTAATTTAATAAGTATTAAAATCACTCAGACTATCCACAATGACAGTAGAGCTGAAGTGAGTCGAGGGTCAGCCAAATAACGCTGTGTAAAACGTATTATTACAATTTACTACTGTAAACTACTTACTTGTCCTCAAATGGATCAATTCTTTCTCCAAAATCATCAACATCTTGGCTGGAACAGCTGTCAGGTAAGGATGCATAGTGCTCTTCATCATCGCTTTCAAATATAATCTCAATAGCTTCTTCTCGATTGAGTCATTCATCTAGCCATACTATCATGGAAAAGTAGAAAAGGCTGGTGTTTTACGTCTCGTATCCGCTGTATGATCCAATGTGATAGTGTTCCAATGGACAGTGGATATCTGCGTTGAGTTACGACTCAAACCTACCTATATCTAATGATGTCATAAAACCCATGGAAAATAATAATAGATCAATAATAGATACTATGGAGAGAGAAGGGGCAAAGCAAACTATGGATAGGCGGCGCGCAACACAAAAACAATCTTAAGAATGTTCCCGACTTTTGTAGGTCTGTGAAAAGTATGTGAACATACATCTACCAAATTTGTCTTCAATTAAAGCTACAGGCCTCTAGTTTAACATTTCAAAAAACGAATCCTATCTTATGGAAGCCTGTAAGGGACTTTATTAAAATGGTAATGTAAACTTGAAAATTAAAATGCAATTCCACAATAGCATCATCACTTTCCACACATGTATGTGTTATTTGAGTCAAAATGTAAATGAAAATGCAATAATCCAAATTGCATTTGCATTTTCACATGCTCCTCTGGGCATTTTATCTTGACATTAAAATGAAAATGGATAAGCTGTTAAGACATTTCATTTTCAAAATCCTACCCCGCTGCGGACAATATTCAAATGTTCAAAATTGAAAATTAAAATGCAATATAAAATATTTAGCCTAATTTTCCATTTGTGCAAGCATAATTTATGTCACAATTAAAATTAAAATGCAGTTGTCTAACAATTTGAAAAAGAAAAGTAAATAGCATTTGCCATTTCATTTTCAAAGACTTGATCTTCTTTACTACGCTGTGCAGTGGACAATATTCAAATGCACTACGCAAATAAGCGCTACTAGTCAATTGCATTTATATTTAAATGTCAACACGCTCTCTTAGGGTCAACATGAACATGTAAATTGAATCTGGTCAGTCCTCCCATCAAGGCGGGTCTTTAGTTAGGACGTCACTTCCTCGTTCAGTCTCTTGGTAGTTTTTCCAACTACCGAAACAAGGCTAGCCAGCGGCTCGACCGGTGGGGCGGAAATAACCCCTTTGGCTGATCAGCTTCACAGCAACCTAATTTTGCCATTAACAGTGGTTCGCGACAGAGCAGAGAAGGTATGAAAGTTTTGCTGAGCAGGCCTACTCCATTTCTGGCACTGACGTGGACGTGTCTCCCGCACCAGTCAAGCCCTCTGCCATTGCCGCAGAGACGAACACTCAGTGTTCCCAACTCATGAAAGACCAATAAGCAACCTCATCTTAAAATAATTGCCCAAAACAGGCGCAACACTACCTATGGCCACATATTTATAATACATTATGAAAACTTGAGGTGTGAACGTTTATGAAAACATTAAACGTTCTCCATTAGAAATTTCCTGCGTTTATAATGCACCTTCTAATTAAATAGCTTTGTCCAATCTTGAGTGGTACAATCGTGCCTTCATATGATCACCCAGATCCCAAATTGTGCTATAGCCTACATTTATTTATTCAGTATGATTCTGATAATTAATATTGTGTTAAAATGCATGTGAAACAGTAGAAAGTAATGTAGTTATGCCCAATCTATTAGCCTACTGCAAGCGTTCCGCTATTTGGCAGTCCCTGCTTCACTTAGTTTGAGAGCTGTCATTGTGAATAATTTGAGAGATTAATAGATATAATTCTTTTAATGAATGCAGAAAAAATATAGAACTTGCAGCACAAAAATAAAACGAAGGACTTCTGAAATAGTGCAATACAATTGACTAGTAGCGCTGACTCGCATATTGCATTTGAATATTGTCCACTGCACACCCGTAGTACAGAAGATTAAGTCTTTGAAAATGTAATGGCAAATGTAATTTACTTTTCATTTTCAAATTGTTAGACAACTGCATTTAAATTTTAATTGGAAAGTGATAATGCTATCGTGGAATTGTATGTGCTTTTTGGACAGTATGTGCTTTTTGGAGACACTGAGGGCTAGAAGTCTGTGTCTTAGTCATAACAAAGTTATGTTTTAAGTTTCTTGTGTACGTGTCCTTAGTTATGCTGATTATGAACATGTGGTCCACCTTGTCCAATGGAGTGATTGTTTATCTAAGACCTATACTCGTTAGAACCTTAACAACTAATCAGAACTTGCTATGTCGTTGGAATGAACTGACTGTAGTAATTTTTCTGTGTACAGACTCTGACTCAGACTCTGTAGTCATCAATAAAATAGTTCTTGATCGTTTCATGGTTTCTCGCTCTCATTAATTGGTTATTTTCTGTCATAGATTGAAATTCTCCATTACAACATTTTCCCAAAAAAGATCTGTAGCTTACGTGATTGCTCTTAGAATTTGTAATCTTTGCTTGGAATGAAAAATAAATGAGCCCTACGACATAATTCTCTGGGGTCTTCTGTACCTTTGGTTAAAACAAGAATAGCAAGCTGTGAGCCCAAGTGCAGAAGCACTTTTGATGTTTAATTTTAAAAATGTAATAAAAAAATGTATATTAATTAATTGATTGATTGATTGATTTTTGTTTAATTGTTTGAATGTTTGGCCTTTACCATAGGTGTTTTGACAAAATACAAGTCTTATGTGGTCATCAAATCTTGGTCAAAACATTACTTGAAGTCCAAAATTGGTGCTTTGTTATTGGCTAATTCTGCGACAAGTCGTGGATAAATGGATGTAACGTTTTTTCTAAGTATGACTTGATAAGATATAATAATAATAATAATAATTCATTTTATTTTGTTTTTAAATACTTTTCTCAAGACTCAAAGCGCTTTACACAAATTGCTTGCCAATTAATTACACAGACCGTAGATAAGACTTTCCATTGTGGAAGCCTTATTACACCTCAGTGAAAGTGGCTCAGAGTGCTTTTCTAGGCGTTGGGTATGACTTAATAATGGACATATTAATCCTATTGTCTTTGAATTACCCTGGAGGTCCTCCTGGCCATCAGACAACAGACAGTGGCTAAGGCCCCGGGCTGGGGAGTTGAGCAGGGAAGGGCTAAGGTTCAGACTGTCCCCAGCTCCAAAAAGGGGAATCAGGGGGAACAAGGAGGCCCGTTTGGGTGTTCTGGCCGGGCTAAGGTGGGGATTGGTGAAAGGCGTCCTCCACCCTGCAATAGTTGAGACAGCACCCAGCATGCCGTCCCGCAGAAGGAGAGCGCCAGACCTACAAACACACACACACACACACACACACACACAATTAACAGTGAGACGGTGGGGGGGGACTATAAATAATATCAGGAATGTAACCACACCCTGTTGGCGGGGTATCAAGCAAGGTGCTGCCTGGGCTGCATTCACTTCCAGTGCAATCTTCACACAAAGAACAGTGATCTGCTGACATCTGGGCTAGGGAGCACAGGGTACCACTGAAATCTATAAGGATAAAGAGAACAATGGATTCAGTTACATTTGAAGTCAGATTGGTATCCTAAACACTTTTGATGATTTGTCGGTGGCAGGTGTTTGTGCATTTTGCCCGCAAAGGAAAGGGACAACGCTCAGGGGTTGTGTCCACTTCACTCTCTGAACCAGAACCTACACACACACAAATTGTTTTGTTGTAACCTTTGTGTGGTGAAAAAATATTTTACTAGTGAGTGCATCTTGAAGAACCACACCTGTGTTATGGTCCTGTGGGATGCACCAGGGAGGGAGACGGCTATGCAATGTTTGAATTTTGCACTTCAGGAAGTCAAAATATTGCAGCATGTGGATCAGAGTCTGCTTCTGAAGACAGACGAGTGAGAGAAAACTCAGAAGAGGTAAACTTGTGCACTGTACTTACATTTCCCAGTAAAATACTAGCTATGCATGTAGACATATTTATACTCTAAATTAGGGCTGGGCGATTTTTTGATTTCGATTATAATTGATTACATTTCCTAAGATTACGATTATAAATTGTAAGAGGAAATTCACTATATACACACACAAAGTGTTGCGCCGCTAACCTTCAGTCATTTTTTTTGGGCCTCTGTCAACCAAACTGACTCCAATCCAATAAGCCAATCACACAGCTGGACCTTTCTTCATGGGCAAAACACATTCACGCTAAAGGCACGCCCAGAGTTTAGTAAACAAACTTCACTGTAAAATCTAATTAGTTAACCTTACTTAAAAAAAACATGCAAACCAATTGCCTTAAAAAAAAACAAGTGGAATAGGAATCATATGTTGTTCTTACTAACGCCTATTTAGTGTAGTTCACTTACACTTGAGTTGAAGTAAGTAAAAAATAAAATGTATGGAGTACTTGATCATTTAAATAATTTCAATTGAAATACACTGGCTGTTTTCCATTCAAGTACAACAAAAGAAAATACACAAATCCTATTAGCTTGGGTGCAGGACAGAAAATGCATTGTCTAGGAGAAAAAAAAAGTCTGCAACTTCGATTATGCTCCACTTTATTGTATTTATTGACGCATGTAAAAACGACAACGTTTCGACCAAATCGGTCTTCATCAGGTCATAATTGGAGTTTGTGCAACCACACCACTATAAGTAGTCACATGGTACACACTACTATTCACTCCAAATTAGCAGGTGACACAATCCAAGACATGCCACAATGAGCTCCACGCCATGTTAAATACACAATACAATAAAACATGCAATACATATTCCATCCAATACATGTATTCTGTTGGTCCAATTTATTTCTGTTGGTCATTTGAAATTTTACATATGTATTTTCTAGAACAGTATTATTTGCTTGTCGCAACAGTGCTAATCCATCGCCTGTTAGACAGCACATCACGGCGATAATCCACAGAGCCTTGAGAATGTAGAATATTCTGTAATAAATGTCCAGAGACATTATTCAACTTTTATAGGCTTTATTATTACATGAAAACTGCAGAGGGCTAAACATATAGGCACAGACATACTCACTCAAGCTGACCCTAATGTCAACCCGCATCATTAACCAAATTAAGCAGCAATAATAACTATCAAAAATAACCCAAAAGAATGTGCAGAAATATATGTACACTGTATATGTAATGAGGAATAGTAATACATCAAAGCCTACGTCAAATGCACCCCTGGTGCATGTTGGGAAGGCCCCGCCCCCGGAACGCTACGTTATACCTCATTATACATCTTCTTCTAAGCTACCTTATTGTTTTAAGTTAGCTTCACTCTAAATAATAAGAAAATTGTTTTCTTCATCCTGCAAGTAACCATAACTATGCTTTTTTTGTTTTTTACCTTTCCTTTATGTTTTATATATCACTCAGACTGAGTGTTGTGTTTGATAGCTGTCGGTCAATTCGTTGTTCATTCTGTGTAATTAATTGGTGACCAATTTGTGTAAAGGGCTTTGAGTCTCGAGAAAAGCGCTAAAAACTATATAAAATGAATTATTATTATTATTATTATAGCTTTTTGTACATGTAAAAGGTCTGAAAAGTTACAAAGCCCATAGTCTCGCGATGCCAGACCCATCTCCACACTTCGTTGCACTGTGCCAGCACTGGGGAAGAGTCTGGCACTATGCATTGAGTTTTTGGAATAGTGGAGAAAAACGCTGTATTTATTTTTTAAACCAATCACAATTGTCTTGGGCGGCGCTAAACCCAGGAAACAGCAACGGTGCCCTTGCAAAAGAGTGTCGGAGGGGAACTTGTTTTGGTGGAACATTTGCACGTGGGGAGGTGAGCACTGGCTAAATCCCCGCAAAAGAAAACGCTACATAAATCAATAAAATAGGTATTTCGGCTCTGTGATATGACATTCATTGATAAAAAAGACAAACATAACTTAATCATCGGTGTCCTGGAGGTGAAGCCTGTCTATACTTCAGCTTTGAGGCGCTCACTGGACCGGTCAAAACCACAAACGTTTCATCTCACATGTATGCAGTTCTTGCAGAACGCTATTAAATTGAAATCAAAGAAGCTAATGTGAAGGGGAAAGGATCAGAACATTGGTCAAGTCAATGGAGCATATATCTGCCAGAGAACATATGCCAAATCAGCTCAGACTAGCGATGACTGTGTCAGAAAACTGATCAAGATTGTGCATGGGAGTCGAGACTTGAGTCTGGGCTTCTCCAAGATGCGTTTACAAGTTGTTCTGGTCCTGCAACTAGTCAAATCAGACTCAATACATAGATACATAAAAAAAGCTAAATCTAAGACTCATATAGTCCCGTCAATGATCATCATCATCATAATCATCATCTTCATCCGCTTTGTCCGGGGTCGGGTCGCGGAGGTAGCAGTTCAAGCAGAGCATCCCAAACTTCCCTTTCCCGGGCCACATTAACCAGCTCTGACTGGGGGATTCCAAGGCGTTCCCAGGCCAGTGTGGAGATATAATCCCTCCACCTGGTCCTAGGTCTGCCCCGCGGCCTCCGCCCAGCTGGACTTGCCTGGAACACCTCCCTAGGGGAGGCGGCCAGGTGGCATCCTTACTAGATGCCCGAACCACCTCAACTGGCTCCTTTCTACGCAAAGAAGCAGCGGCTCTACTCCGAGTCCCTCACGAATGGCTGAACTTCTCACCCTATCCCTAAGGGAGATGCCAGCCACCCTCCGGAGGAAACTCATTTCCGCCGCTTGTATCCGCGATCTCGTTCTTTCGGTCATGACCCACCCTTCATGACCATAGGTGAGAGTAGGAACGAAGATAGACCGGTAGATTGAGAGCTTTGCCTTCTGGCTCAGCTCTCTCTTCGTCACAACAGTGCGATAAAGCGACTACAACACCGCACCCGCTGCTCCAATTCTCTGGCCCATCTCTCGTTCCATTTTCCCCTCACTCGAGAACAAGACCCCGAGATACTTGAACTCCTTCACTTGGGGTAAAGACTCATTCCCTACTTGGAGTAGACAATCCATCGGTTTACTGCTGAGAACCATGGCCTCAGATTTGGAGGTGCTGATCCTCATCCCAGCCGCTTCACCCCTAAGTAGAGACCCCCTCACCCCATACTCTCGCAATGGGGTCTCCCGTCAATGATGATTAAACTAAAAGGTTTTTTCATGACAACTTCCATATCTACATTTACCAATTGCCATTGGTTTTAGCCTGGAAAAACAGAGCTATGAATGTTGTCCAGATATGTATTAAGATGGCTGTCTCAATTTATCCTACAAGGAGATATCTGAGGAGCAAACCATAGTCCTCATAAATATTTGGTTTCAATGTAGCACAATTATACATTTTCAACCTGAAGGTAGTTTGTTTCTGTCAGAAAGAAATAATTATTTTCTCCCTAATTACTGCAACCTTCATGGCCTTGGATATTCCCTACCCTGCTTCACATATGGACCACCATTTATCCCATGAACAACTGTGACTTTTGGGGCTATAAGGGAAGCTCTCTCCTGTTTTGTTACAGAACTTTAAAGCAACACACTACCTATTTTAAATCATCCCCCGCTCAAGCCTTTTCTTGACCTATATTTATTTATATATCTATCTTACCTTTTTGCACTCCTGTTGTCACTACCAACTTTGGTCACTTTAACAATCAATACCATTATTTCCCCCTGACATGCTTTTGTTTACTTAAGTTGGGTGACATAAAAATACTGAAGACTCATTTGCACTTATGTTGTCAGATGTCTTTAATGCGCAATTACAACTGAGAAGAAATAATGGGTATTAGAGCGAGTTGATAATATGCAGTTTGACATCCCGCTGGTGTCTCTGAATGGTAAATGTCAACCTGTTTGCAGACATATTTTGACACCTACTGGGTAACATGCACCCTTGCCCAAAGTAAGTCTTAAAACATCAAACTAAAGCATTAAGCACTCAGCTATACTCTTACACTATATTACCACCTTTTCTGTTCTTGGGCACTTGCTTTCTAGCTCCTGGCAAAGCCATACAAAAGTGTTGGCTGGATTCGAGCAACTGAATTCGATTTGGATTCGAGCAATTGGATTTTCTAGCAAGCCTGATGTTGTCCTTGTTTGGGCTCATAAGTTCTAAACATTGCTGCATTCCAGGACTTTTCCTCAATTTCTATCTCATGGCTTTGGAGGCTGTGGCAGTAATTTCCAGGAGTGCCACAGAACAGGGTAAAATATCATAAATCACCCACTTTTCCACACTGCTCTCTAAAAGGAACTTTAATGCCCTGTCCTCTCCTGTAAATAAAAACAAGACAAAACAGAGTAATTAGTCAAACTCAAAGGGAGAAAAATTGCCATTTGCCATATGTTTGGCTTGATTGGGGTTCTAAATTGGTTGGTACTAATCCAAAGATTAGGTACTCGGACAAGGCAACATGATGAAATAATGAAAATTGCTATAATTATCTTTGCTAGTGTGAAATTTTACACAATACAGTCACGTTAAATTAGCTTCATATGGTAATTGGCTCCTACCAGTGGATCTCCGTATGGAAACTTTGTCCACACTCTCAGAACGTGGTCGTTTGCAGGATGGCTCTCATGCCATGGAGTACTGGCCAGTGGTTATTTTCTTGTCCGTGTCTTGATCTTGCCTGGCGTGCGCTGCAGCTGTCTCCGTTTTACTACAGAGTTTTCACCTGGTCCTTTAATCGCGACCAAGGGGGACACTACAAAAACCATAGCATTTTCACGCTATGTCTGTGTTTACACTTGCAAGCTCCACTGTCTACAGATGATATGACATGCTTGGAATATTCAACTTTTTCTATAACCGGTAGGCAAACATGCAATAACGTCCGTGTTTGACAAATGTTCTAAACATATTCTTTGTAAATCTTTATAACCATTCACAGTACAAACCAAGCAGGCATGCCTCACTACAGTATCCAAATCTTCGTCGAACATTTTTAGCATGTAGGTTGCTAGCTGGATGTTGTTTCACGTAGCAGCGGGGACTTAAAAATTGTAACAGGCAGATAGCAGAAGGAGAGGAATATGGAGGAATCTGATTGGTGCCGACTGAAACAGTCGGCACCAATGGCAGGCTTATTCCAAAATCTTACACCCATTCAGCCAGACTACAAAGCCCATAGTCCACGCCAAAGGGAGTTACTCTCTCTCACAGAAAACACTGCTCCTGAACTGCCTGAAACGCCTCGTTTGTAGTCCGGCATTTTCTTCTGTAAATGATCAACTGTATTTTAAATTTTTAACCATTTTTCACCAACCACTGTTACAAAGACTGTAAGCCAGTGGATGTTGTAAGTATGCTACCAGTGACCGCAAGCTTACAGTCTTTGTGCTAAGCTAGGCTAGTGCAATTAACCTACCTAGTTCCCAAGTTAGATTTTAAATAACGATAGTGTTTTGTTAACAATCTTGTTTTCGTCGTCATTTGCAGGGATGATTTGGCTCATATTGAAATTATGCAATTTCCATCTACCGGAGATTACACGAACGCATGTGCTTACTGCTAGCCAGCTAATATTTGTTTACTTAACTCTGGGCGTGCCTTTAGCGTGAACGTGTTTTGCCCATGAAGAAACGTCCAGCTGTGTGATTGGCTTATTGGATTGGAGTCGGTTTGGTTGACAGAGGCCAAAACAATTTGACTGAAGGTTAGCGCCACAACACGTTGTGTGTAGACAGCAGAGATGCTCATAAGTCTTTGAGCTCGAGTCCAAGTCAAGTCGCAAGTCTTTGGTTGCAAGTCCAAATCAGTAGCAAACCCCATCAGCAACCACAGTCTTTTGAGAGAAGAACTGGTTCTAAGCTAATGTTGCATGCTAGGATCAATCTTTTTTTTTCTGAACAGAGACGGTGTCTTAAAAACGTATATAGACTAACAAACGGCAATCCGATCAAAAATAGCATTTCTTAATTTTGTCATGTGTACTGTAAATACATTAACATTACGTAGCAAACTGTAACAGCATTGTTTTGAAGAAATCACTCAAGACTATAATGTGATAATTGAAATGGCCATTTCAGATTGTGATTAATCAGCAGGCTAACTTGGCAACATTTAAAGGGGCCCTATTATGCAAATTTGAGGTTCATACCTTTGTTTAGGAGTTCTACTAGAATAGGTTTACGCATTTTAATGTTCAATAAACAATTTATTTTTTCCAAACTGCCTGGGTCTGTAGAACCTCTATTCCCCCTCTGTCTCAAAGGCTCCGTTTTAGCTCCTGTCTCTTTAAGCTATATAACATAAGCTCTTAAGCTATATAACATACTAAAGGAAAGGGAAAACCCAAAAAGCATAATAGGTCCTCTTTAATAACAAACCCATCTTCGTCTAACACGATGTGGGCTGAAGGCTGCTAGCAGGGCTAGCCTACCTCAACGTAGATGGACAGTTGAAAACTGCATTTCTCCGTCTGTTATGCACTTTCGTTAGATGTATTGACAGATTGCTTGTGTTTCCGCCCTTTCATGCTAAATACTTGTTGCACTTGTTGTAACAAGCACTGTCAGCATCGACTCGTGAAGTTTAACCATTCATTTGAAAGTTTAGTTCTCTCCGCCATTGTCACTATATGAGCAGGGTCTATATCTCTCAATGCACAGTGCTGCGGTGTGCGAAAGAAAGTGCTGCAGCTGCACCCGCCCTCGCACACAGGCACAGAGAGAGAGCTAGCGAAAACGCATCATAGACGAATGTTTTAATCTTATTGCTAATGTGACCTATCTGGGTACGTTTTCAGGTGTCTGTTAAAAGTTTGATGCATGCTATCCAAAAACCTTTATTTTGACACAGCAGATGTTGCATTCAGCTCGTCAGTCGTCAGACATTTCCTCAATGTTAAAAGCGCCCAAAAAGTATACAATATAATTACGTTTGTTCACGAGCCCCAAATCTCGAATACTAGTCGAGTCTCGAGTATTTTGGGGGTGACTTAAGTGCGACTCGAGTCCAAGTCGCAGACGAGTCCCCATCTCTGGTATAGAGCGAATTTCCTCTTACAATTTATAATCATAATCTTAGGAAATGTAATAAATTATAATAGAAATTGAAAAATGTATCATAATTTGCATAAATAATTTTTTTGTCTCAAAATTTTGTGATCTTGCATCACTGTATTGTCTCTGTGTTTCTGCTGTGGATGTTGTATTTTGTCTTTTAGATTGTATTACTATGGATTTTGTATATACCTGGCTGCAACCTAATTTCCCCTAGTGGGATAATAAAATTGACTTGACTTGACTCGGGAGACAGTATGCGCGGGGCAACTCAGATTCAGGAATTTTTACTGAGGCAGAGGGAGAAGATAACATTTTTAGGATTTTAACAAGGTAATTGATCATATTTTGCCGAAATTTTTTTTTAACAGACGTGATTTATACATTTAAGCAGAATATCTTAAATGTTTTATAAAATGACTGGACGGGGACTCTGAGATTTGATTCTTCAAATTTTAGTCAACACCAGACATAACATTTAATAATTACCAGGGCTCCAGATCAACTTTTACACTGGTTGGTCGCACCAGCACATGATTTGGTTGCACCTTTTTTTCAGGGGTACACAGCATGGCATTAATCAACAACCATGCAAGCTGATGAATAGTTGTCTTAACCTCAAAGCATGCACTGGTCAGCTGTTCTCCTAAAATGTCTGCATGTAATGTATGCAACAAAAGGGCTGACCCTCGATTTTTTAACCAGCTAGGTTGACTCACCGTCATGTAACTGATAAAATTAACCACATCTTTACCTAGCCTATGCCATTGGGCTAACAGCAAGCTGTAGTTACTAGAACTGGGTGTGCTTTACTTTGCTTGTAGTCTAGATCAGTGGTTCTCAAATGTGGGTGGGGTACGCGAGAATTGTTTTATCATCATCATCATCTTCATCCGCTTTGTCCGGGGTCGGGTCGCGGAGGTAGCAGTTCCAGCAGGGCATCCCAAACTTCCCTTTCCCGGGCCACATTAACCAGCTCTGACTGGGGGATTCCAAGCTGTTCCCAGGCCAGTGTGGAGATATAATCCTTCCACCTGGTCCTAGGTCTGCCCCGCGGCCTCCGCCCAGCTGGACTTGCCTGGAACACCTCCCTAGGGAGGCGGCCAGGTGGCATCCTTACTAGATGCCCGAACCACCTTAACTGGCTCCTTTCTACGCAAAGAAGCAGCGGCTCTACTCCGAGCCCCTCACGAATGACTGAACTTCTCACCCTATCCCTAAGGGAGATGCCAGCCACCCTCCGGAGGAAACTCATTTCCGCCGCTTGTATCCGCGATCTCGTTCTTTCGGTCATGACCCACCCTTCATGACCATAGGTGAGAGTAGGAACGAAGATAGACCGGTAGATTGAGAGCTTTGCCTTCTGGCTCAGCTCTCTCTTCGTCACAACGGTGCGATAAAGCGACTGCAACACCGCTCGGCTGCGAACCGATCCAATGAGTGCTGCAGGTCGCAGACCGATGATGCCATCAGGACCACATCATCTGCAAAAAGCAGTGATGCAATCCTCTGCCCACCAACCCGCAACCCCCCTCCCCTGCGGCTACGCCGTGAGATCCTGTCAATGAATACCACAAACAGGATAGGTGACAAAGCGCAGCCTTGGAGGAGGTCAACCCTCACCGGAAACGAGTCCGACTTACTGCCGAAGACCCGGACACAGCTCTCGCTCTGCGAGTACAGAGATTGGATGGCCCTGAGTAGAAACCCCCTCACCCCATACTCTCGCAGCACCTCCCACAGTATCTCCCGGGGAACCCGATCATACGCCTTCTCCAAATCCACAAAACACGTGTAGACCGGATTGGCATACTCCCAGGCCCCCTCAAAGATCCTCGCGAGGGTAAAAGCTGGTCCGTTGTTCCACGACCAGGCCGGAAACCGCATTGTTCCTCCTCAATCCGAGGTTCGACTATCGGTCGAACCCTCCTTTCCAGCACCCTGGAGTATACTTTCCCGGGGAAGCTGAGTAATGTGATGCCTCTGTAGTTGGCACACACTCTCCGGTCCCCCTTTTTGAACAGGGGAACCACCACCCCGGTCTGCCACTCCTTAGGTACTGTCCCCGACTTCCACGCAATGTTGATGAGACGTGTCATCCATGACAGTCCCTCAACACCCAGAGCCTTCAGCATTTCTGGGCGGATCTCATCAACCCCTGGGGCTTTGCCACTGTGGAGTTGTTTGACTACCTCAGTGACCTCCGCCAGAGAGATTGATGCTGATCCCCTATCATCCTCCAGCTCTGTCTCTACTATAGAGGGTGGGTTTGTCGGGTTCAGGAGTTCCTCAAAGTGTTCCTTCCACCTCCCAATCACCTTGTCAGTTGAGGTCAACAGCACCCCATCCTTACTGTATACAGCTTGAATGGTTCCCTGCTTTCCCATCCTGAGGTGTCGGATGGTCTTCCAGAACCGCTTTGGTGCCAGCCGAAAGTCCTTCTCCATGGTTTCTCCGAACTCCTCCCACACCCGCTGCTTTACCTCTGCCACGACCGAGGCTGCAGTCCTTCGGGCCTGTCGGTACCTTGCAACTGCCTCCGGAGTCTCCCGGGATAGCATATCCCGGAAGGCCTCCTTCTTCAATCGGACGGCTCCCCTGACCACCGGTGTCCACCAGGATGTTCGAGGGTTACCGCCCCTTGAGGCACCTAAGACCTTGAGACCACAGCTCTCAGACGCAGCTTTATCAATCGCCCACTCCGGTTCAATGCCCCCAGCCTCCACAGGGATGCCAGAGAAGCCCCGCTGGAGATGTGAGTTGAAGGCCTCCCGGACCGGGGACTCCTCCAGACGTTCCCAGTTCACCCGCACTACACGTTTGGGCTTACCAGGTCTGTCCAGAGGCTTCTCCCGCCACCTGACCCAACTCACCACCAGATGGTGATCAGTTGACAGCTCTGCCCCCCTCTTCACCCGAGTGTCCAAACTATATGGCCTCAGGTCCGATGATACGATAACAAAATCGATCATCGACCTTCTGCCTAGGGTGCTCTGGTACCAGGTACACTTATGAGCATCCTTATGTTCGAACATGGTGTTTGTTATGGCCATTCCATGACTAGCACAGAAGTCCAATAACAAGCCACCACTCAGGTTCAGATCAGGGAGGCCGTTCCTCCCAATCACACCTCTCCAAGTGTCTCCATCATTGCCCACATGTGCGTTGAAGTCCCCCAGCAAGACTACAGAGTCCCCCTCAGGAGCCCCATACAAGGCTCCATCCAGGGTCTCCAAAAAGGCTGAATATTCCGAACAGCTGTTCGGTGCATAGGCACAGACAACAGTCAGAGTTTTCCCCCCCATGACCCGCAGGCGTAGGGAGGCGACCCTCTCGTCCAATGGGGTAAACTTCCAACATAGAGGCACTTAGCCGGGGATTTGTGAGTATCCCCACACCAGCCTTGCGCCTCTCACCCTGGGGAACTCCGGAGAAGAATAGAGTCCAACCCCTATCCAGGAGTGAGGTTCCAGAGCCGAGGCTGTGCGTAGAGGTAAGCCCCACCAGATCCAGCTGGTAGCGCTCCACCTCCCGCACAAGCTCCGGCTCCTTCCCTCCCAGAGAGGTGACGTTCCACGTCCCCAAAGCCAGCCTCTGCCACCCGGGTCCGATCCGTCGAAAACCTCTGCCTTCACTGCCACCTTTTTGGCAGCGCACCCGACCCCCTTGGTTTTTCCCGCGGGTGGTGAGCCCACGGGACGGAGAAGGAGAGATGTTGGTGTTGTCCACGTTGCTTTTTCGGGCTATGCCCGGCCGGGCTCTGTGGCAAGCCCGGCCACCAGGCGCTCGTTGACGGGTCCTCCTCCTGGGACAAAGAATGGTTCAAAAACCCTCATGGATAGAACTATAAGAGAGGATGATACCCGGCCCGGAGGAAGCCCGGGGTCCCCTTCTGGAGCCAGAATTGTTTTAAATATAAAAAAAATATCAGTCATGCGTAATTCCTCAACTAATTATTCTGTAGTCGTTTCAATACAAATGATTAAACGTAAGTTCAGTTAACCACATTCTCCATTCAATATTCTTATTTTCAAGGCAATTTATTTGTAAAGCAACAACCGCATTCATGTTCACGATGACGTTTGTTCACTGTGAGGTCCATGTGCTGCGGTCTCTGGAGAGACAATTTTGGTTTGATAGAGTTTGGAGGGGGAAATATATTAATGTTTATAATACGTTATTCTCCGAAAACGGTTTGAACTGGGAGTCCTGCACCCATGTCTGTGCATCAATGACAGGCCGTGTAAAAGGACTCATATTGCAAAAACCCTGAAGTGCAGACAGCAGAGGACTCACTGTCATACAGGGAAGCACTGGCGTCCAAGAAAGCGTATGCCCACGCATGACAGAATCAGAAGGTACCCAGACCACTCTGTGTGTGCAATCATAAAGTTATTGAAAATCGGTACAAAAACAAGATGAAAGCCATCAAAGACTTGTAAGCATAAAACTGGCATGCAAAGACCATCAGCATAATTGTGATTAACATTTGGAAATCAAATAAAGTTAGTGTAATTGTAAATCCTGAAATAATTGAATTTACTATCCTTAGATCATGAGTATTGAATCTGCAAACGGTTTTTCTTTCAGTCAGTCGTCTTCAGAAATCTTAATAAAAACATTTGTACTTTTAACCAGCTGGCTGGACCAGAAATTTTTGCCACTTTCAAATGAAAACAGCACACTGTAGGATCGTGCTATAGACAAAATGACAACACATATGGAAAGATTAAGTACTTGAGTAATTTCCACAATAATTTAAAACATTTTGTAAACAGTTTTTTTGACTATATTTCAAAGATGACATTGTTGTAAGTTCAGCTTTTTTGTATTGACAAGATAGCAAAAAGGCTGGTCACGCCTATTTCAAATGCCACTTAGGAGTGGAGAAAAAATTTAAATGGCTGCAGAGAGCTAAGATATTACAGATTTGAATAGTACATGTTTGTATTGTTAGGATTTTTGAATATATAGATTAATTTATCAACAAATCATGTACTGGGCTTATTTGGAACAATCATGGACTTAAAGGGTAGGTTAGGTACCCATTAAGCCCATGCCAGACTCTTAACATATTTTTGACAAATTAAACATAACAATAGAAATTGGTATAAATGGATCATTGAGCCTTCAATTTGAACTAAAATTGTTTCACTGAAATCGAGGTTAAACATTTCTGAAAAGCAAAATTTGGTGGGCGGGGACGTTTACCCTAAATGCTGTGTTTGGAATCACCTACTAAGCATACTAAATATTATTTTATTATATATTATTACTATTATTATTACTATTAATATTATTACTATTTGAATGAACCAATTTCCCGGCATATTTAGTACGTTAGGGGCGCTTAATATGCGATTCAAAACACAGCATTGGTGTATATGTAAACTTGCGTTTAGAGTGCATGCAGGTAGGGAGTCCGACTGTACTACTTTCAACCAATGTGCAGGAGGGGCATCAAAACAGCATTCGATTGAACGACGATGATAATGCACTCACACAAATGCGACCATATAAAATTTTTACTAGCACACTCAACTGTTGCATGCAACAATTCTGAAGCCCTGATTATATATAATAATCGAGTGATATTGAAAAATGTATAGTGATAAGATTTTTTGTAATATCGCCCAGTCCTACTCTAAATCAACACAATTATATAATTAGACCCTTTCACACAAACCTTGGTAAATCCTTGTCGATAACTGGGCTCAATAATGGGAAGGAGACTAGCAATCTCTTTCAGGCTGTTGCTCCAGCATGTGCTCCAGGCAAGCTTACCCTTCCTGTATAAAAAATGGTCCCTATAACAAAGCAACTATCACCCTCTACAATACTGTTTTTAAGACAAACATTTCAAGTAAACACTGTCAGAGAAGAGAATTTGATTGCTCAACCTAGGTGTCTTGAAGTCTGGGTGCATGGTCAGAGATACAACTAAGGAAAGGAATTCCAAAACGAACTCGCAACTCTGAACTACCAAGAGAATAACTTTTCTAACTGCTTTCATGAATAACAGTGCGATTATTCAAGGGATGTCACGAGAACCAATACCTCTGCACCAAGTCGATGTCAAAATTCTGAAAAACGTGACGGTACTTCAGCTTTATCACTATTTGAATATTCTATCAAAAATATTTCGGTAATTGATTAAGCGAAATAAAAAGGTTACATTTAAATATAATCTTTTTTCCAATTTCTGAACATTTCTTACTCGACTAACACTTGACAGATTTTTTGATCTCCGAGCGGAGAATCTGCGCTATAAAGCGCATGTGTTTGTATTAATGATCCAGCGCACCAGCATAGAGCGCTCTAGTACCTATAGTGTGTGTGCTGCCTGCAAGTTTAAACTATGTGAGGCAGAAAGCGGGAAAAGCACAATGTATCTAATGTAATGTATTGCAATTGTAGCTAAATTTCCAAGACAAAGAAAAAGAACCACAGAGTAACCACCCGTAATGTTTTGTCGCAATCCGCAATAAGTTTGGCTCCGTCCGTAATGTGTTTGGCACCCCTGCTGTATTGGGGTGTAAGCTACCGCAAATTTAGCAGTATCAGTTAGAGATGTCACGAGAATCAAATCTTTAGTACAAATTCAATGAACAAATACCAGCAAAAAGACGTCCCTTTGGTTGCAAGGCCGGCGGTAGGCAGGGGCAAGGGTGGGCACAGCCCATCCAAACGTGCGTCTTTCCCACCCAATGAAAAGTTAAGAAAGGTTTTTTTTTTTTTCAGCCAATGAAAAAATAGCACACAATTCCAGTACCATTTCAAACTTCTGATTGGGTGGGCAGGCTAATGCCCACCTTTAAAAACCACTGCCAACCCCCTCTTCTTGTCATGTTCAAGCATTCAAGCACAAACAAACAGAGCTCTGAATACGCTGCACGAGTGTCGGCAACATTCGGAGGGTTGAGGGATGTTGCAATGCCAACTAAGAACTCTAATCATGATTGCCCACATGGCAAGGCCAAAGCGAGTTAATCCACACACAGTACTGCTCCTGAAAAACCACACATTCAAAGGCATAACCTGTTCTTACTCATGTATGGATTGGAACAAATTTGTATTAAATATAAATTAAGATTGCATAACATAAAAAAAATGAAATTGCGTCATCCGGCTAAGGTCGGTCCGGACTGGCAATTTTCCGGCTTCAATTCCCCTTCTTTATCAACTAGGCCAGGGGTGTCAAACTCAAGCTGTCAAATCCGGCCCGCCACTTCATTTTATGTGGCCCGCGCGAGCTTAATTGTATTAAAATAGAAGTATATACTGCTTTACTGCGTACAATGACAATAAACTACATCTCCCACAACACATGTCGATTTTGTGACCTGCTAAAGGACGGCATCCTTCCGCTAGATTGCAGTGTTTCCATATCGGCATTTAACAAGAAAAATCTCAAAATAACCCCAAAATGCCCAAGAAGAGAAAAATTGATGCAGGGGGAAGGCAATTTAATGAAAGATTGGAAAGCGAATACATGTTTGTGCTTCAAGGAGAAAACCCAGTATGTCTTCTGTTATGAGGCAGTTTCGGTGATGAAGGAATACAATTTACGTCGGCATTTCGACACGAAACACGGAGCTAATTATGCTCAATATAGCCTCCAGGAAAAACGAAAACTTGCAAACGCAGCAGAATATGTTTGCCAAAGCTACAGCCAAAAACGATGCAGCAGTGAAAGCTAGCTTTATTGTAGCTGAAGAAATCGCCCGCGCTTCCAAGTGTTATATAGAGGGTGCATTTTTGAAGCGGTGCATGCTAAAGGTATGTGAGCAGGTATGCCCCGACCAGATTCAAACTTTTAGCAATGTCAGTTTGTCAAGAAACACCATCGCAGACCGAGTTAAGGAACTAGCTGGAAATCTGGCAACACAGCTGGCTAAAGAGACATGAAGTTACCTGGCTTTTTCAATAGCTGTTGATGAAAGCACAGACAACACGGATACAGCGCATCTATCCATTTTCATCAGAGGCGTTAAGGCAGACTTCACTGTCAGTGAGGAGTTCTTAGATGTAGCTGCAATGCATTGGGACGACAACGGGGAGGGACATTTTTGATGCGGTTCACCCAGAACTTGACCTGTATAGTTGTGAACTGAGACAACCCTTGTTGCTATTTTGAGTGAATTACTACTTTGTATGTGTAGAAATGAATTCAGTGTGTTTACAGACGTATGTGTTCATGCAGCCAAATGTGTACTGATTTATTACGGATTTATGTTATAAAATCACAGAGCAATGTGTTTACATATATTTTTTAATTTTTTTAACAATATGTTAAGGATCAATTATATTTATACTGTCTTACAGTTACATCCGGCCCTTTGAGGGCAACCATAATGCTGATGTGGCCCGGGGTGAAAATGAGTTTGACACCACTGAACTAGGCTATCTACTGAGTGAGTGCACCACCAGATTGCCCACCTAAAAAATGTCATCCCACCGAACTATAGCAGGCTAGAACCAGGCCCGTTTGGTTGGTTGTTTGCGAACCGCTACACAGCCCATTTTTTCAGGCTAAATTATCCAACGCCAAAAAAAAGAACCCCAGAGTAACCACACGTAATGTTCTGTCGCAATCCGTAATGTGTTTGGCTCAACCCGCAATGTGTTACGCTCCTTTGCTGTAAGCTACCGCAAACTCAGATCAGAAACAAACAAGTATACAATCCCAGCCTTGATGAACAAGCAAAATAGAAACAAAACAAATAGGAAAGGTTTGCTTTCCCATGAAGTATGCTGGGGCTTGCCCTGTGTGTATACACTTCCAAGAGAGTTAGCTGTAGTTTACATCCCAATGCAGCAAAGGAACATTTTACTTGTGATATCGCTTGTTATAAATGTGCGCATGTTTAGTTGTCTTTTTATTATTACAGTATATACACAGGCCTAGGCCTATTTATTAATTCCATATGTTTTTCATGCCATGGCCAGGTACAGCAATTGAAATGATGTGCCATCAATAAAGGTTTATTGTTTGTAATTCAAAACAGTTTTATGTGTTTTAAATACTTAAAGGCTATATGCCACTGTTCTTTTTTGTAATGTTATAACAAAGGGTTGTATGTTAGTACTAGAGATGTAACGGTTACCGGTTTCACGGTAAAAACTCCAGATGGTCAGTATTACCGTTTAAATTTTAATAATCATTAAAACCGTTGCAAGTTGATTATCCTAGTTTGAAAAACTCACGTAAATAGCATCAACCAAAGTTTGGCGCAGGCACATCATGCAACGAAGGTGTTTTGCTTCAATTAAAACATGGAGGCAGTGATAGCGCTCGGGTGATATTTTTCAGCCTTCGAAAGGCCTGTGTAATTTGACCCCAGTAATTAAAGCCTTCAGAAAATTACTGTAGTTGAAATTGTTGACCAAGTTTGTGTCAGATGCTTCATGTCTCTTTGTGGACTACATAAGTCTCCCATTAAATTAAACATTACTCCCCCAGCCCCCTTATACAATGTTAAAGTTGTTGTAGGAATTATGTGTTCTCCTCACAAAAGTGGTTTTAACTATAAGGAGTTCTTGTCATACTGGAATGCATGGTTATGTTAAGTTGGGGCCCTGAAGCATAGGGAAGTATTTTGAAGATTCTAAAATAGTTTTTGATGGTGACTGAAATCTCAGCCACAACCACCAGAACAAATATGCCAAAATTCTAATTTTTTCATATATGTTTAATACAGCTAAAACAGCCTGGGGTCATATTGACCCCAAAGAACATCGATGCGCACAACATCTGTACAGGACATTGAAAACCTATTATCATGTCAATTTGATGTTCAACCAGTTGTCTCCATTAAAATTGGAAAAGTAATTCAATATGAAGCAAAACACGTTATGCCAATAATTTATTTAGGGACGTCAAACATTGAAAGGGGTCAAATTGACCCCAAAGATAATAGGAGGGTTAATAATTAAAACCCTAATACCCATTATAATATTGTTTCATAATTAATAAACAAAAGCTTTGTTCTGAGGTCTGTGTGTGTACTCCAATAACATAAAATAAAAAAGATGCATATAATCAGGCCTGGCAACTCAATGACCCTCTTAACACATTCATGCCACCCCATATTTCTCACGCAGTCACATATTTGCTTTTGGGAAGACCAACTGAAAAAAATCTATTGCACAGCATTGACAAAAACTCTAAAATGCCGCTTTGCATGGCCAGCACTTGAAGAATCCGACGCGGGGAAAAAAATAAATAAATGAAATCGGACAGTGCTTTATTCGTTTTTGTACTTCTGCAAAGTGCCATGTCAGAGTAAAGCGGCGATCCAAGAGGAACATTTCAGAAAGTTACTATGTAAATTGTACTATGTACAATTGTACTTGTACTATGTAAAAGTATTACTATGTACATTTTTAATGTTGGTGTAAGGATTCGAAGTTATGAAACTGGGGAAATGGCTGTAAATAATCATGTTTCTTCAAGTACAAAGACGAATAAATGTCTGCCGTGTGCGGCAACGACCCCGATCGCCAACAAAAAACAACTGTACTCGTCTCTTACGCAAAGGTTTTCGGAGAAGTTGGCAGCCCTGATGTAATTCGCATTAACAGCCACCACCCCATAGGTTCACATGCTGCACTACAGACTACACGATTTCTGGAGTACTGCTAGCAGTAGGTGGACAATTTTGAGCTTTGCTGTGCAAAGAACTGTGCTATAGGCGCCCAGCTGCTGCTGGCGGGCGATAGCACATGCAACGAGCTAGCACCAGCTTGATATTAGTAACATGCGACTTTTCTTTTCTGAACAGACTGATTCACAACAGAGCTCATGCACACTCCACGGTCAAGAGCGTAAAGCAATACGCTGAGGCAAATTGTAACATTACACGCACAAAAAAATGTTGTTGATTTTTATTTATGACAAATGTATTAACTAAATGTAATACTTTATAAACGAAATTACAATACTTTTAAGGCCTTATTTTGATCATATTAAATTCAGTGCTTTTTTTTGTACTTTCAAGACCCCACAGGTACCCTGGTCAAGTACAGAGTTTTGTTTTTTTACCGTGGTATCGAAAATCGTGCAATTTCACTGGTATTGGTATCGTGACATCCCTAAATAGTGAAGGGCCAGCTTCCGGGACATAGATTAAGTTCTAGACTAAATCTCACTGTCAATAGAGATTCTCCATTGAAAAAGTCTAGGACTTAACTAACTAATGTTTAGTCTAGGACTTAACTAAGTTTAAGTCTTGGTATTTAACTAAGTATTTATCTAAATAGTTAACTACATCGACCACTGAGTGCACTCTACCTGGTAGCCTAAATGAATTATAAATAAACACAAAAAAAGCTATTTACATTATATTTAATTCTTTTTTTATTATTTTAGGCTACTGAAATGATAACAGACTCGGAGTCAACCAGCGTGCAACTTGGCCAATTCCAACCAAAAATAAACTAACTGGTGATCCCACAATAAATATTGAGGAGTATATAAAATGATTTTAAAATACATTTTTTTTTTTTCCTATTTTATAACAACAATAATAATAATAATAATAATAATAATAATAATAATAATAATAATAACAGGGACCGTTAACTGTTGATCCAGCCCGAGAGCTGAGTGATCTTTCAACATAGTAGGATTATGTGATCTCAAAAACACACAAATAGCCTATTATAAACTTAAAGCTTTGCTGCAGTTATATTTCAAACAAAACATTTAGGCTATTTATTAGACCAAATGTATTGAAATATATCAATCTGATATGTTCACACCTCGCAAGTTTTAAACACAAATGTTGATGGAGACATGTTGCTAGCAGACAACCTGAAAGAATGTATGCCTACCGTTTTTATGTGATACTCCTTGCTTGTTATTGACTTATGATAAGGAAATAATGTTTAGCAGATTTTGCATTATTTTCTCTATCTTTTTCAATAAAATGTTTCCATACTGAGGACTTCTTACACATGGTGTTAACATTTAGCCCTGCATGTCCCTACTTCCCTGTATATGATGGATAAAAAATTGTTATGAAAGCAACACCATCGGCCAATGAGAATTTGGTCGACCAAGAGCAGGTCAACCAGTTAATCGGTAAATTGACCAGAAGGTGTCAGCCCTAATAATAATAATAATAATAATAATAATAATAATAATAATAATAATAATAATAGGACCTTACTGTAAACCATCTCCTGCCTGAAAAACTGGCTGCCTGCGAGAAGGAGAGCGCGGCTTACTGTGATTACTCTGAGCAGAATACATGGGAACAAATGACAGTATAACAGATTTGCATAGATTTCTCAGTTTTCCCTTGATGATCTAACTAGGTAGCCAGAAAGACGGTAGGAGGGTCTGTAAATTGCTAAATGAAGCGACAAAGAAAGACGCTACACTAACAACAGTCATTTCCTCGAGGGTGGCGATATAATTCTCTACGAGTCTAGGATTTCTGGGTGTTGTGGTCCTTGATGAATGGCCAAACTAGATTTGAACGCCAAACTTGAAAAATTAAAACTTGTTTAAAATCCTCTATCTTGAGATTATTTTGTTATATAAGGCAGAGATGTACTGTAATTAACATTTGAAGCAAAAATATTAAGTGAAAAGGTGAAATTCCCCTTTAAGAGCGATATATTCAATGACTTTAGTACCTTCTAGTTCTACGATGCGTGGTTTCGCTTACAGATGGCCCTGTTGCCATGATGATGAAGCACAGTAGGGGGCGTCCAAATGCTACAAAGAAACAACTTTTTACACTCATGCGAGCAAAGAAAAAAAACCGGTAATTTGATTGCTAATTACTAACATAACATTAACTAGTTGTAGTTTATAAACTCTGGGTATATGAAATATATACAAACTGTTTAAAAGGTATATAACACATTAACAGCAGGCCAAACTATGCAACGCAGCTAAATATCTAGCTAAATCTAAGCTATATTAGCAAGTGTAGCATCTGGCTAGCTAGCTAGTAAACGTTGGCCAAGCTCATTAGACTTCACAGTGCAAGCAGAAAAACAAACAAAAAATGGTCTCCCTGACGTCAAAGATAATTCACTTTGGGAAATTGAGCAATTTTGCATACTTACCAGTTGTAGTTAAACCAGCTCAGGTAGCCGCAGTTTACTCTTCAGATGAATTACTAGTATTGTTACCGAAAAGACAAAAGCCTATGCAACCTCGGGAAATGGGTGGCGACTTCATAAACGTTATCATTTTTGATTGGATCAATAGCGATTAGCGCACCAAATCTGACCGCCTGGATCTAAACCTATTATTTTTCTAATACTTGTTGCTAATTTGCTGATTTAAAACAAAATCTTATTTTAAACCTTACACTGTAAAACATTATTTGATCATAACCAGGGCCGCCCATAAGGGGGGGATAAAGGGGAAAGAAAACTTTCTGGGGGTCACCCGCAAAAGGGCCCACGGAGGGCAGCAATAAATAATCATGTTCATCCTATACATAAGCTATGATAACCAAATATTATTTTAAACCAAAATATTCATTACTTATTAAAACAACAAAAATAAACATTTTATTTAGTAAAATGGAGCCTGTTTCATAAAGAAAAACCCCACCTTAAAATGGTATGAATAATATTTTTGTACGCAACCCAAAACAAAAGTGACTGGCATGTTTTACTACTAACTGTTTGCAAGCTTTGGAGTCAATTTCCGAGAAATAAAACAGGCCCATTGCCTGGGCCTGCAACCGCAACTCAGAATCATTGGTTAACTCAATCTCCACTGTCGATTGGTGGGTAGTCAAGTTGTTAGTAATAGATATACATACAGTACTGTGCAAAAGTTTTAGGCAGGTGGAAAGTCTTTAAAGTTAGAAAAAAACTTTTATATAAAAATATCAATGTTAATTTTTTTTTTTTTTTTTATCAAGACATAAAATACAAAGTGAGGGAAAAGCAAATCTGTATCAAATCAACATTTGGTATGACCACCCTTTGCCTTCAAAACAGCATCCCCTGCCTAAAACTTATGCACAGTACTGTACATGTATGTAAATCTATGTTAGTAGCAGTAACGTTCTTTTTCCTGAAGCCTGCTTCATACTTCTGCGTGATTGCGTTAAGCCTGGTTTATACTTCTGCGGAGGAGCACGTAAACGTCTCTGCGTAACTTCGCAGAGAAGGGGCTTCTGGGAAAGCGTAGCTCACCGAGGCCCGCCCATGTGTTGATGGAGAGTCCTCCCAAATTCTAACAGCGCGTTGCGCGAAGAGTCTTCTCAGCGAAGGGTCGGAAGCAAGTAGATATTCGGTAATATTTTGGCCATCCAAACAAATTAAAACGCAGATGACACAATAAACTGGAGCATATAGGCTGATTTTCGAAAGCCTTCAAATCATATTAGTGGTTTTCTATGCACTTAGCAAGTCTTAGCTTGTAGCCTACATATAGGCTGTATATGTTACAACTGTTATCTGTATTGTTTGATAAACTGTATGTGAATGTAAAGCACTTTTGTCAGCTATGCTTGTTTTAAACCTGCTCTATAAATTAACTTGATTTGATATAAGAAAATATGAAAAGCAGTGAGCAACCTTCGTCTCGTTGTTTATACTTTCGCAGGACATGAACGGGAGTTTCCGTGTCTGTGCTTCTTCTACGGTTTTCTGTACATTCTGGATTACTGAATGCGACACTGCCACCTAGTGGGCCCGTTAAACTTACGTTGAAGTATGTTGGCAAACTACTGTGCGAACAGAAGCGCCAAATGAACAATTACGTTCCCTAATGCGCTCACGGAGAAGTATAAACCAGGCTTCTGTCGGACTGAGTGGCAAAACAAAACATTCTGCAACGGAAACAGCGATGCCAATGCCAATGATTACCTGATTAAATTAAAAGCAGTTGGACTTGACAGTGATCCTTATAACACACCAGAGAACCAGTGGTTATTTTTTATTGATGTTCATGGCCAATTTATTTTTCTATTGATGTTCATGGTTCAGTGATTACTATCGGGAAATAATGTTTCATCTAACGTTACCGTTCGCACACTCAAGCCAGTAAATCATAGGCCTACTGGTAACGTAACTCAATAAATGTAGCAAACGATGTTTAGGCTATGTATTAAAATATTCTTCACTGTATATGGTTAGAAGAGTTTGTAAAAATATTGCTCCAAGATAATAAGAAAAATATGCGTGATGTCGATAATGAGGAAACTAGTCGGGTAACTTTACTTTGATAGGGTCGGGAGGGGTTCACGGACAGGTCCTGCTCTATGCCCCGAAAATCTTTATTGAAAGAAATACCTTCTAGTACTAAACAATTTAACATTAGTGGTGGGCGGCTACTTAAATATTTTAATATTATAACTGGTTGCGTGATCAAATATTTAATTCACAAATGTAGCCTTATTTAGCTAGTAGACAGTCAGGAGAGGCTCTGCTCTGAGCATGCTACTGAGCATTAACAGACCACGTCTGGGCGAGTTTCCTCATCACAGATCCTTAGAGCTCTTCTTTAAAAAAAATAACAAGAAAAGTTAAGCCAGGTTGCAAACTTTGCCACCGAGGCAAATATACAGTGAGATATACTGTATGTAAGTAGTGGGTCAGAGGTATTATGTATGATTTAATAAACATGTTCTAAAGTTTGTTTTGCAGTCAGGTGCCATTTTCTTGTATATTTTTTATAACATATTGATATTAAATAAGCACCACCCCCAAGAGGAAACACTGTATGTTTCTAATGTAATTATGAATAATAATAATAATAATAATAATAATAATGTATTCAATATGCATCCCTTTTTTTACGATATGCAGTCATCCAAATACTTGAAAATACTAAACACGTTACTGTGACATAACGAAATACGTTACATAATATTTACAAAATATACCAAACAATCCCCTGTCTATTGATGGAATTCTGAATGAAAATTAAAATTTTACACTGACCATGTCTTTAGTATCACAGTCAAAGATATCATGGATTATTTGAAAAACATTAAATAGCCATTATTAAGTCCCTGGCAGGAGCTTGTAAAGGAACCCACTGTGCTCTGTAAGGTGTTTGTCTGTTACACGTCCACCCCAGGCCTTGGAAACAAACAAAATGCTTCCTTGTGGGTTGATTGAAATAAGAACTTTGATAGGGTTGTGTTGTTTGTAGTTGCTCCATGTTTGAGCTCTAACTTTTAAATCTGAAGGACGCTCTATGAACACCTCAAAGCAGTCAATTTTGCTTAAACAATTCTTTAAAAAAATTTCCGAAAACACTTTGGTAAGCTTAAGTTTTCTTTTTCCGGCCACATTATTAGGGGCCTGCTTGCCATAACATGTATCCAACGGCGAAAGATTCTTGATACTGTTGACTGATGAATCCTGAAGAGATAAACAAAACATTCTTCAGGCAGATTGAGGTGCAGCTTCATCAGTGTAAGAAGTTCCTGAGTAGGCGACAAGGACTGCTTTGCAGTAGCAGGGATAACTGATGACACATAACTGAACAGTAACATAAAAGTCTGTAAATTGGGTAGTCCTGTGAAAAAAATCATTTTGCCAACTTGCTTCACTCAAGTTGTTGAGTGTCAAGAGTATGATGTTTCATCTCACTTTCAAAGTTGTGAATTTTACCCCTCAGTGATTGACATTCAGTGTTTAAAGACTGAATCTGTAAATGTAATGAGGCGATGTCATCGTGTGTCTCCTGTCTGGACCTCAGTGCTTTGGACAGTCTGTACCACTGCTTCTGATGTAGAAATGTGATGCAGGTTCAGAAGAGCTATGATGCAGGTTCAGAAAAGTTGTGGCAGCTTGTTCTCTACTTGTGTTGACAAGTCTTTTCTCAGAAACTTCTTCAGATTGTAGATAACTTTCCAGGTTGTTGACAGCCTGAGTTTGATCAGTGGTGGAGGTGAAACTAAATAAACTTGGCACATAGTCAGAGTGTAGGGAATTATCACTTTTTTTCCTGAACCAAACAAAAAAAGTTTTACTAGCAATGTAATATTCATTTCAGTCATTTTTTTTATTTCTGTTTGTGGTATTCATGGACAGGATCTCATGGCGTTGCCGCGGGGGAGGGGGGCTGCGGGTTTGTGGGCAGAGGATTGCATCACTGCTTTTTGCAGATGATGTGGTCCTGATGGCATCATCGGTCTGCGACCTGCAGCACTCATTGGATCGGTTCGCAGCCGAGTGTGAAGCGGCTGGGATGAGGATCAGCACCTCCAAATCTGAGGCCATGGTTCTCAGCAGGAAACCGATGGATTGTCTACTCCAAGTAGGGAATGAGTCTTTACCCCAAGTGAAGGAGTTCAAGTATCTCGGGGTCTTGTTCTCGAGTGAGGGGAAAATGGAACGAGAGATGTGCCGGAGAATTGGAGCAGCGGGTGCGGTGTTGCAGTCGCTTTATCGCACCGTTGTGACGAAGAGAGAGCTGAGCCAGAAGGCAAAGCTCTCAATCTACCGGTCTATCTTCGTTCCTACTCTCACCTATGGTCATGAAGGGTGAGTCATGACCGAAAGAACGAGATCGCGGATACAAGCGGCGGAAATGAGTTTCCTCCGGAGGGTGGCTGGCATCTCCCTTAGGGATAGAGTGAGAAGTTCAGCCATTTGTGAGGGACTCGGAGTAGAGCCGCTGCTTCTTTGCGTAGAAAGGAGCCAGTTGAGGTGGTTCGGGCATCTAGTAAGGATGCCACCTGGCCGCCTCCCTAGGGAGGTGTTCCAGGCACGTCCAGCTGGGCGGAGGCCGCGGGGCAGACCTAGGACCAGGTGGAGGGATTATATCTCCACACTGGCCTGGGAACGCCTTGGAATCCCCCAGTCAGAGCTGGTTAATGTGGCCCGGGAAAGGGAAGTTTGGGATGCCCTGCTGGAACTGCTGCCTCCGCGACCCGACCCCGGACAAAGCGGATGAAGATGATGATGATGATGATGTAACAAAAACCTTAGCTACCTTAGCTAACCTTAACTTTAGCTAGCTATGTCCAAAAACATGCAGGTTAATTGGTGACTCTAAATTGACCATAGGTGTGAGTGTGATTTGTTGTCTGTCCCTATGTGTCGGCCCTGTGATAGACTGGCGACCTGTCCAGGGTATACCCTGCCTCTCGCCCTGTGTCGGCTGGGATAGGCTCCTAGGCATCTGACAAATATTTGAAATGATATAAAGCAGGTTATAACAATTTCTTACAACTCCAGCAGATAGGAATATGTTCTTTGAAATTGTGCTAATGACTATGTTTATAAGGATGAATTCTGGTCATTTGGGTTCATTTTCTTTCATGGGTAGGGAGTTATATGTTTGAATTTTATTTGTGCAAGGTTCATCTGGGTTTACTTCCTTTTATTTGTGATAAAGCTCTGTTGGACAAGGCAACTAGTTTTTTAGCTGATGGATTTGACGCTGGACAATAGTCCACTGAAATGGGGTTAAGATTTGACTTTTTTAGAGATGATCTGGGACTTTGTATGATTTTGAATGGCTATAAGATGATAAGCATGTTTGTGCAATGCGGAATATTAATTTCTTTCTTTGTGTTTATCCTGATTTTAGAAGATTGTCCAGACTCAAGGGAATTGATCAACTCCCTGGGAATGGATTTTGCTGTAGTATACACTAGTATAGACTTATCTATCAGTCACATAGAAAGTGATGTGACGTCTAAATTTGACATACTATCGTCCTTTTTGGATTGACTAAATTGTTGCTTATTGGGTTTACATTCTATTTTCTGCCCTTTGTTTTTTTCCGCGGTTTGTGATTGCAACACAAATCGAAAAAATAAAAGGGGGGAGTCCATCCATCCATCCATTAACTTTACCGCTTATCCTGTACAGGGTCACGGGGGGGGGCTGGAGCCTATCCCAGCGGACACAGGGCGAGAGGCGGGGTACACCCTGGACAGGTCGCCAGTCTATCACAGGGCCGACATATAGGGACAGACAACAACTCACACTCACATTCACACCTACGGGCAATTTAGAGTCACCAATTAACCTGCATGTTTTTGGACTGTGGGAGGAAACCGGAGTACCCGGAGGAAACCCACGCGAACACGGGGAGAACATGCAAACTCCACACAGAAACGCCCTTGGGTCAGGTGGGGATGGAACCAGGACCTTCTTGCTGTGAGGCTACAGTGCTAACCACCGAGCCACCGTGCTGCAAAAGGGGGGAGTATGACAGAAAAACAAATATAACATTAGTAATTATTACATTTTTCTACAATTTTTTTTTTTATTATTATGCCTTACATAAGGCTGTAGCTAAGGTTTGGATAGTGAACAGAGGTTAATGGAGGTTTTTTAACTTTGGTATTTGGACTGTAATGAAATATTAGTTTCCGTTTTGGATTTCATTGAATAATTTGTTTTGGGATTTTGTTTGAACTTTATTTAATCAGTGTTTGGGTTTGTTGACTTTTGATTGTCCCTAAAAATGCATCGACAGGACTGTGACAACAAGCATTGGAATGCAATGTATTATTAGTGCTGGGTTTGTGTTTTGTTTGAATGCCTATCCCTGACAACAACAGGAACAGGACTGAGAAAAGGATGGGTTACGAACCCACAAAGGATCGTTACAAGGAACATAGGACTGAGAGACTTTCTGCAAAGTCTTCGGATATTCAGCACAATGGACATGTGAGGCTGAATACATACTATATCTTGTTTTTACAAATGAATCTGATTATTGCATGGCTGTTGGTTGTTGTTAAGTGGAGTCCAGCAGGAGCTGAGATCGTTTGACGACACACGAGAAGCTGACTTGTAAAGTGGCTCGAACCAAACGGAGTCAATGGAGGAGCAGTGGACTGGACCATACCTGGTGTTACCGACCACGCACACAGCAGTGAAGGTTGCAGAGAGAACCACGTGGGTCCACGCCAGCCACTGCAAATTAGTATTAGAGCCGCAGGACCAGAGTGATCAACCAGACAAGCTACATGGGGAGTGAAACAGATTCCTCCTCCGACAGTACTTCGTCACAGCTCCATCTTATGTCACCACAACGTATCCAGATAAACGACTGAGGTGTATGCCAAACGCTGCCTCTTATGGTCACCAACACAACACATAACGGAAGAGCAATGCAGAAGTTTGAGTACAAGGACATGAAGATGGGTAAAACCAAGGACTTTATCCAACTGTTGTTTGTTCCTGAATACTACACTGATCCACCTCTGATAAGAAATTAAGTTGTGTGTTCTTGTGTGAGTGCCTGTGAAACGTCTGACCTAAAACTCACCTCACATTGACCTATTTAAAGTCATGATTGATGAGGATTTAACCTTAAATAGATTAACCATTTACAACTATTGTACCATGTTAGTTTATGGCAGGAGGGGCCTAGGGACATGGCAAATGTAGTTTAAGTTAACTAGTTTTCTCAGAGGGTTTGCATTCACGTCAAATATGAGCATTAGATAATGTTACTGTTTATTCTGCATTTCTTGTATGGATTTTGATTTTGGTTATCATTAAATGATAAAAGGGAGGATTGCAATGGCAGAATTCTGATGACTTGCATTTGGTTACACTGATGAATTTTGAATTTTGAATGATTGCTCAAACTAGTTGACGTTTTAACTGATTGACTACAGCTGCATGCCGTAAACTAAAGGTGTTCAAGTTTTGTTTAGAGAATAGCAAAGGTTGTAATTCATTGCTGAAGGGGTCACACTGGAGACAGGATGTCTGCAGATAAGATAACACAGTGGGCTAAGGAGTGTCACCTTATGACCAGCAGTCTGTTCCACATGGGACTTAGCTTGTCTATTTAGGAATGCTGATTCCAGAAGTAAATTGTCATCTCCTTCGGACAGCGTCTTAAACGCTGTGTGGGGTGATCCTTTTGCAAACGCATTTGATCCTTTGCAGAAGTACCGTTTTTAAATAAAATACTTGTATTGAACTTCGTAATTTGGTCTCGTTTAATTTGGTCGTGTTTAATATTTAGAATTTCCATAACACCTGCAGTTAGTGTTCACTTGTATTTGTGAAGCTGACTGAATATTGTACAGCCCCACCTAGAATATTTTTCACCAGCCGCCACTGCATAAAAATATGGAAAAAAACTATTCATCCCCAGTTGTTATCGCCAAAGTCAGGGGTTGACTTATACACAAGGTTAACTTGTACACGCGAAAATACAGTATTTCAAATAACCGACTACTAATTTTGTTATTAGGAACATCTTTTATTTTTTCCAGTAAACAAATATAAAGCCATCAACATTACAGTATCTATAATGGCTTTTAAATAATGTAATAACTACTTAACTCACCAGTGGGCAAGCATATTATGGCCTTATCTAGGACATACACAGTGTCAGTCCAAAATTTGGACACACTTTTCCATTAACTTGAATTGGAAAGTGTGTCCAAACTTTTGACTGGTACTGTATACTCCACTACATAGTAAATAAATGTCATAATCAAAGTGTATCACGTTACCTATAAGGGTGCAGGTGTAGGTTGTACTATGATGTACTGTATAGTCAACAACTTTTTTAGCCGTTCAGTAGTTAATTTATAAATGTTATGTGCGTGTCAATGTCTAATGTCAATGTTACATTACACATGCATTGATCATTCATAAATGGTTTTATAATCGAATGTCAGGCATTAAACACTTATGCTTAGTTTAATAAATGCTTACATTAGCAACACTCTTTATTTATAGTTAAGTGTTACCTGGAATAACATACTGTAGTTGTGTAAATATTTCATGGTTTCTAGGTTCCGCTCTCGCTCTTATGCATATTTAACTACAGAATACCTTCGTTCATCACCCCACAAAATGAAATCTTGAAAAAAGTACATAAAAATAATTTTGTTGATAAATAATAGTGTAATTAGGGGGAAAGTATTTCATTAAAGACATATTCAATGCCTTCCATCTTCTATTATGGCATTAATCCGTTCCGATGGCTATGACATCAAATAAAATGTTTATTGTGCGATATAGAAATATATAATAAAAATTACAGTTTTTTCTTATGGATTTCCTTCAGAGGCCAAGATATTCCGCTAGGAACACCACAAGCACCTTGGTAAGGTTTTCTATAGTCTGATAGTGAATATTTTTCACTGTGTCCTCCACAGTGTGCCAAAATGATGGGTACGGCGTTGCAATCATATGCAGCACAGGGACACCTGTCAATGTGGAGAGGACAGGGAGGGAAGGGCACAGAGACAGTAAGAACAGGAATTAGGTATGCTCCTTAGGGGGTGCAGAGCACGTGTTAAAAAGAGAGGAAAGGTCTAGAAATCTAAATTGAATGGTTTAAACATGCATACTATACAATCGCATTAAAGGGACCCTAATGTAAGATTTGGAATATTTCTTTGTCTAGTGTTGTTGTATCACTCAGGGATTGTAACAACAACATGAAAAAGATCTCTGCCTTTAGTCTAGTTCACCTCTGACAACACATCTACCCAGTTTTACAAGCTATTCTGAATTGCAACGATTTGTGATGTAGAAAATTCAAGTCAATCTAATTGGCCGATCACGGACTCAGGCTGGTATAAGTAAGGTTGAGCTACTCCGGCCGCAGCCATGACAACATCCCTAGCCAATAACAGAACTCAGTTTATTAATGTTCATGAGCAATGGACACATTCACCACTGAAAATGGCTTTTGAGTTGGAAGGGAAGAGAAAGCCGAGAAAAATGGTAAAAAAATATAATACAAATATTGTTTGTTCAAATACTTTTTAATGCGCTTCATAGACACCAAGGAAGCACACAGAAATGTATGATTGTCTACATTATTGGCCCTTTAAGACTAATAAAACATAATTAGCAATCGTTTTTATTCTTCTAAGTAGTGATGTTATTCAGATCACCATTCCATTATTGTGGGTTTTGGCTCACCCTTTTGGAGAAATGGTATGTGATCATCTTCCACTGGGCCATGGTTGATATCCTTTCTGAAATAGCTCTGCTCACCGGGGTGGGAGGCCAGCAGGCCCAGGTTATGGAGCTTTATTTCTTGCAGCAGGATTTAAGGCCACAAGGTCAAAGCCAATTACACAGTATTGGGGAGGGGTGCGCAGAGTAAGCAAAATAAAAAAGCAAGAAAAACTGCTTGTATAGCAGGTGTCTAGTTACTGTGCCTGTGTGGAATTAAAAGAAAAGATCCTAAGTCATGAGTTAGTTTTCCCTATGCCAAACATCTTTGCATTAATTCTCTGGGTTAAAAGTTATTGTATTACCACATTTTCTGCATTCATAGTTAAACCTAAAATGACTTATCCTTACTTGAGGAAAATCAAATTGATTTAGCAAAATAAAAGAGAGTCTTACCTGCTGACACAAGCCGGTCAAACCAACGTAATGTTTTGTCAAAGTGGTTGACAAATGTAGGGTTGGGGGCACCAATCAAATCCAGGAGAACAAATAGATCCTGCAATTATATGTGATACAGTCAGTAGCGGTTCTGACCCATTTGGTGCCCTCAGCGAGATCACATAGGGAAGCCCCGCAAGACCACCACCCCCTCTCTCTCTGTGGGTGGTACCAGATGAGCCTTCATGGGTTCCGAGGAAGACTCAGCAGAGGAGGTAGATGGTCTTGTCTTTCAGGGTCTGAGGCAGCTGACAAATATGTATGAAGTGTGACTGAATTAATATAAAAATACAATAGATTACTTTACACCCAACCTAGTTGCTTCCATTTTGTGATGCCATTATGCACAAACCAAACTTTAATGTAATTCCGGAAAACAAGACTGCCTCGTCTCACGTTAGCTGTATAGAAGACTGATGAAATCTAGCCGGCCCCTCAGAAATTGCCACCCTCGGCGATTGCCTATGTAACCTATGCCAGGGTCCGCTACTGGACTCAGTCAACCAATAAAACATATATTTTGATCTGGCCGAGCCCAAACACGTTCCCACTACATGAGACTTAGGAGGGGGAACCAGTAAAGCAAAGCATGTAGTCTCAGACTCACCAATGCGTCTAACAGTGTTGTGCCTTCTGCTCCTGGAGGATGGGCAATACGTGACATCTGGTCTGCAAGGTGGCGGGAACCGTACAGTGAGTCAGATGGCGTCCACTTATCAATAGCCTCTTCACCATCAAAGAATACCAACTGCAATGTAACCTGAGACATCTTCAATGGTAAAAAAAAAGAGATGGAAGTTTACACAAAGTATCGCCATTTAGCATTTCGCAATCAAACAGCAGTGTCAAATGAGTTGGGAAAATTACTCTCCATTGCATCAGGGAATCTTTCCCCAATTCAAAAAAACTACAGCCGTTTCCAGCCGGGGGAGAGCCTTTTCTGATTCACAGTTTGGTTTGCGCAATGAGCTATGGGCATTGTGGTGTACAGTGAATTAAGCATTCAAATGCCAATGGTCAGACAAATACATGCATTTGATGCAATGATCCTATGACCTGAACTTGTTCAATATGCTTACTTATAATTTAGCCTGACCAACAACATATTTCGTTTTAGAAAATGACCGTACTATACCTTTAACGTTCTGCATACAAGTGGTACTACATTTGTAGACACTTTAGAATGTTTTACAGTTTCTCACGACCTAGTCAGTGGAAAATACTAATAATAATAACTTTATTTATATAGCGCCTTTCAAAACAGGGTTACAAGGTGCTTTACAATAAAAATAACAGTAATAAATAGAATATATTTAAGACTCACTAAAATCTCACAGTAAAATCAGGTAGTACAAATAACTAAAAAGAAACTAAAAACCAAAAAAAAGGTGGCGGTTAAGAGAAAGCTTTAAGATAAAAGTACGTTTTAAGAAGTGATTTAAAAGAGGAAACTGAGGTGGCCTGCCTAAGATCAATAGGCAGGGAGTTCCAAAGCTTAAGAGAAAGCTTTAAGATAAAAGTATGTTTTAAGAAGTGATTTAAAAGAGGAAACTGAGGTGGCCTGCCTAAGATCAATAGGCAGGGAGTTCCAAAGCTTAAGGGCTTGAACAGCAAAAGCCCGGTCACTCTTGCTGCAGAATTTGGAACCATTAAAAGGGCCCTGCTGGAGGATCTCATGCAGCCATCGGGTTTGTATAGTAAAAGCAGATCGCAGATGTAGGCAGGCGCCAAACCATTGAAGGCTTTGAACACTAGCAGTAAAATCTTAAAATCAATTCTAAAACTCACAGGTAACCAATTATGGGCTGCAAGGATAGGTGTAATGTGGTCTCTTCTTCTAGTACGAGTTAAAAACCTGGCAGCAGCGTTTTGACTAAATTGCAATCTTTGGATGTTTCGCTGGCTGATTCCAGAATAAAGTGCATTGCAATAGTCGAGTCTGGAGGAGACAAAAGCATGAATGACCTTTTCTAAAACTGCAGATTATAGGAATGATCTGATTTTGTTCTGTCTTAGTTGGCAAAAGCATGATCATATAACATTGGCCACCCGAGTGTCAAAGGACATCTCGGAATGAAAGATAACACCTAGGTTGCGGACCTCCTTACGTACGTTATTTGATAAGGTGCCTAGATTGGATGAGAGATGGTTAATGATACCGGTATTATTACTATATGGGATAATGATGATAACTTCTGATTGAGTCATGCACCGTACACGACTTTTAAAGTTGTAAGATCGCTGTAATGCACACCCTACACGACTGATCTGTCTTGTTATCAGGTATCTTGAAGTTGTTGTGGGGGTCACGCTACATGACTGATCGGCGACAAGGGGTCACTCATTACAAGATGTTTGGAATCGCAGACGAACGAGAAGTGGCGGTACGACTCCTCCCCCTTGTTTTCGCCTTACACTCTCATTGGCTTTATCTTGTCGCTTCTCATTACCGGTCACAACACCTTACACACTACAGGATTTGGACTCTGACGCGACCATATATTCAACCTGCTAGACATCCAGTCGGGCATTGCGAGACATCTTTGACTGTCTCAGATTGCGTTGTGAGAAGTTCACTCTACATGATAGTCGCTCACGAGAGCACGCTACAATATGCCTCCGATCTGGGACTTTTTTCTGATTTAAAAAAAACTTTTCGGAGAGCGGACAATCAGGCTGAAGTCATGTAGTGTGAAGTCGGCATTACAAGCACTGCCCCACTTCCGATATTACTTGCGAACAGTGGCCGTGGAAAGTAAAAAGAAGAGCTATCATGTCAACCTTTAAGTATGGAAGATCAGAAATGGCAAAATAAAAAAATAAATACATAAGACGCAATAACTAAATATATAAATAAATACAAATATATAAATACATATACAGACATAAATGAGTCAAATAAATAAATACATAGGGAAATAAATAAATCAACAAATAAATACAGAAATAAATAGGGAATATATGAGTAAATAAATAAATCAATAAATAGACAGAAATAAATAAATGGGGAAATAAACAAATGAGTCAGTGAATAAATAAGTAAAAAAAAAAATACACACAAATACATAGGAAAATAAATCAATGAGAAAATAAATAATTAAACAAATACATGTATTTTTTTATGTATTTATTATAATATTTTGACTCATTTATGTCTGTGTTTAGTTTATTTGTTTTTTGCATCTTATGTATTTTTTATTTATTTTTTACTTTGGCAGTCCTGGTTCTCCATAGTTAAAGTTACTAGAGGCAGTTCATCTGTAGGAGGTGATTTTGGCAACCCCTACCATTTGCTTGGTTTAAATATTTTCCCTAACCGTCACAAAGGAGACGTGAAGGATGCTCGCGGTCACTGCATATCGCTAGCACGATCAACAACCATACTCCAAGTATGGGCATCTTCTCTGACTTAGTGACGCACTTCTGTGTGCCATCATGCGGGAGATCGTACCCGGTGGCAGACAAAATGAGTGTTAAATATTAAGACTTCGAGAACTTCTCTGATCCACGATTTTTTCATTTTCCCATAGACATTACAATGTGCTATCAGAAGAAATGTATTGATAATACGTTAATATAAAAAGGCCCATTGTTGCTTAAAGGCAGTCAGGTTAAGTTTTCATTCATAAATCTTTTAAACATGATACATTTTCAGACATAGCTGGCGATTGATCAGTGTAATATTCTTTATTTGCTTAAAAGTATCATAAAAAAGTTATTTGAAACTACGGCAACAGAAAATTCTGGGCACACCTATTTAAATCTCTGAATTGGAAGGAAATAAAAGTATCCCGGTGATAGGCCAATCAACCCCAGTGGCGTTTGTTGGGAGGAGGAATAGGGATTTGTTACATTTGACTTATTCTTTGCATGACTAAATAGCTTTTTTCTTCTTTCAGCAGTTTTTCTATTAAAATGTTAGATTTGTCTTGCGTTAAACGGCAAAATCTATGATTAACAAAAAATATATTTTAATTCAGTAACCATAAAGCCAACAATTTTTTGTATAATTCTGTAATTTTTTAAACTTCCTTTGCTCAAAGGGCCAGAAAGGGGTCCAAGCTGGTTCTGACAGGGTAATTTTAGTAAAGATTTATCAGAAGGACATTACAAAAATGTTACTACATTTTAAGTAGATTTTAGTCATAAGGCAAAGACAATGAACTGTGTCAAAGTTAACACTGCATAGAACTGCCGCAATAACCTTTACCTGCTGTTTTAGTGTCTTGAGGTGGATATCCAGAGCTGTGACCAGTTCCAGAATCATGGCACAGGGGACAGCCGAGTCACTAGCCCCTAAAAACTTTCTCAAAGGCCAGTTAGGGGTCTTGGCGATTGCAGATAGGGTTTTCGAGTCGTAGTGGCAGGCCAAGAGCAGACGACGTGGGGCAAAAGGGTCTAGCACCGCCAGCAGATTTGAGAAGTTGATTGGTCCCTTAGGGGTCAGCGAGTTGAAGGTGTCAATTTCAAGTGACCAACCTGCTGACAGCATCTCCAGCTGACCATAGATATGCTGATGAGGTAGTCAAAGGAAAGTGTGTTTCAAATATTTGGATGATAAAAGACCTCACCTTCTATATCACATGGACCTCCACAGTGCCATTTAGAACCTAGGACACTTACTTGGCAAAGTTGTAAGTCCAGTACACATATTTGAAGAAAAAAATGCACCAAGATGTTCATGTAGTTTCTAACCTGGCGCACCAGATGGCTACCTTTGGTGCCTGGCATTCTCTCAATTAGGATGGGCTTCAGATGAGAGTACCACAGTCTCCCTCCGTTCACAAGTGACACCAACCGCTTGACCTGGGCCACCGTAGGCTTACTGGGTTTATGACTAATCTGAATGAGACAATGGGCAGGCGAATTAATGGTTCAAGTTTTAGAAACATTTTCAATAATCATAGCAATTAACCAAATTAAATAAATATGTGATCTAATCATCTAAGTATTGATCCCTTAGTTAACCATATAAGCCAATATTGACATAATATAATAATAATAGCATAGTGTAGAAAGAGGTCGTTTCCTGATTTGGTAATGACTAAATTAAATATATTTAAATTGTCAGCTTGATTCAGAATGGATTGACCCCTGCACTGCCTGGCTAAATATCTGTACTTTTCATAATGGTGTATGACGATTGGCAAGGTCGTCACTGCAAACGATCATTCTTTCTCAGTTGACCTACCGGCTAACATAAAAAGTAGCCTATTATTGGCCTACTGCATAATTAATCTGAAAAAGGCTACTCACAATCACCTACCTTGTCCTTTATGAGATCCGACTCACGAAAATGAATAATATTTTCGTCACTATGTTGGTCTATAGATTCTTCATCGGTATTATCGTTTGTAGAGAGAGAAACCCCCAGTGTCAACGCCATAACCAGCATACCGCATAAACTGATGAGAAGCATACGAAAGCGGGACATCTGCAGCCGACAACGTCCCAGTCCACTGCATGGGATGACCGCAATCGCCTTTAGCTTCCGTAGGATTCTAATCATCTTCTTAAGTCGAAATTGCACGTTGAATTTTGAGGATGAGTTTTCCTGACTTTGAAATATGTACAGGTCTACGTCACATTTCTTAACTGGCACTAGAATGAACACAGAACTGATAAGCAGCGCGCAGCAGTGGACAACATCTGCTACAGCATTGAATGATATTGGGAACAGCATCGAATGATATTGGGAGTCCTAGGAGGACCTGCGTTCTGCGTGCCCAGAATGGGCATCTGAAACTTATATCAGCGACTTAATGTAGACAATGGTACGGCAGCGTATTGCTGCCACACCAGAGAAATAAAAACAGTAAAAAAAACTAAAAACAAATCAGTAACAGTTAGCCTATGACATGAAAGTTTTTTTTCACGTTAAAACATGATATTTTCACGTTATAACGTGATAACTTATGTTTTAACATAGAACGTTTCAAGTTATAACATGATAATCTACAGTGCATCCGGAAAGTATTCATACCCCTTCACTTTTCCACATTTTATTATGTTACAGCCTAATTCCGAAATGGATTAAACAAAAAAAAAAATCTCAACATTCTACACACAATACCGCATAATGACAAAGTGAAAAAAGGTTTTTTGAATTTTTTGCAAATGTATTAAAAATAAAAAAATGTAAATATCACTTGTACATAAGTATTCACACCCTTTACTCAATACTTTGTTGAAGCACCTTTGGCAGCAATTACAGCCTCAAGTTTTCTGGAGTATGATGCTACAAGCTTGGCACACCTATTTTGAGGCAGTTTCTCCCATTCTTCTTTGCAGATCGTCTCAAGCTCCATCAGGTTGGATGGGGAGCGTCGGTGCACAGCCATTTTCAGATCTCTCCAAAGATGTTCAATCGGGTTCAAGTCTGGGCTCTGGCTGGGCCACTCAAGGACATTCACAGACTTGTCCCAAAGCCACTCCTTTGTTATCTTGGCTGTGTGCTTAGGGTCGTTGTCCTGTTGGAAGGTGAACCTTCGCCCCAGTCTGAGGTCCAGAGCACTCTGGAGCAGGTTTTCATCAAGGAGCTCTGTACATTGCTGCATTCATCTGTCCCTTGATCCTGACTAGTCTCCCAGTTCCTGCCGCTGAAAAACACCCCCACAACATGATGCTGCCACCACCATGCTTCACTGTAGGGATGGTATTGGCCAGGTGATGAGCAGTGCCTGGTTTCCTCCAGACATGACGCTTGGCATTCAGGCCAAAGAGTTCAATCTTGGTTTCATCAGACCAGAGAATTTTGTTTCTCATGGTCTGAGAGTCCTTTAGGTGCCCTTTGGCAAACTCCATGCGGGCTGTCATGTGCCTTTTACTGAGGAGTGGCTTCCGTCTGGCCACTCCACCATAAAGGCCTGATTGGTGGAGTGCTGCAGAGATGGTTGTCCTTCTAGAAGGTTCTCCCATCTCCACTGAGGAACACTGGAGCTCTGTCAGAGTGACCATCGGGTTCTTGGTCACCTCCCTTACCAAGGCCCTTCTCCCCCGATTGCTCAGTTTGGCCGGGCGGCCAGCTCTAGAAGGAAGAGTCCTGGTGGTTCCAAACTTCTTCCATTTGCTAATGATGGAGACCACTGTGCTCGTTGGGACCTTCAATGCTGCAGACATTTTTTGTACCCTTCCCCAGATCTGTGCCTCGATACAATCCTGTCTCGGAGGTCTACAGACAATTCCTTGGACTTCATAACTTGGTTTGTGCTCTGACATGCACTGTCAACTGTGGGACCTTATTTAAACAGGTGTGTGCCTTTCCAAATCATGTCCAATCAATTGAATTTACCACAGGTGGACTCCGATCAAGTTGTAGAAACATCTCAAGAATGATCAGTGGAAACGGGATGGCCCTGAGCTCAATTTTGAGTGTCACAGCAAAGAGCGTGAATACTTATGTACATGTGATATTTTATTTTTAATACATTTGCAAAAATTTCTAAAAAACATTTTTAACTTGGTCATTATGCGGTATTGTATGTAGAATGTTGAGAAATGTTTTTTATTTAATCCATTTTGGAATTAGGCTGTAACATAATAAAAAGTGGAAAAAGTGAAGGGGTATGAATACTTTCCGGATGCACTGTATATTCATATAACCTGAAACGTTTCACGTTTTAACGCGATAACTAGTCTACTATAGGCCTAACGTGAAACTCATGTTTGAATGAGGAAGCGGTCGGAACACCACTATATTGGAGCCTTGAGCAAGGCACTTGACCATTAGATGAAAATATCATGTTATAACGTGAAAACCATATTGTTATAACTATAAACTTTCATTATCATGTTATAACGTGAAAAAATATTGTTATAACAATAAACTTTTCACATTATAACGTGAAACTTTTATGTTTTAACAATAAGTTATCACGTTGAAATATGAAATTATCATGTTATAATGTGAAATACATATTGTTGTAACAATATACTTTTCACGTTATAACGTAATACTGATCTGTTCTTTTTTTTCTGGCGTGGCAGAAATACGTTGCCGTATGTGAGCATACACCGTCATGTAGAAACAATTATTTATGAGCAATAAATAATATAATTATAATGTTGTGATAGGAAGTATTTTAGAAGGATTTTTCTTATTGATCAGCAGGAGGGACACACAAGGCTGACCATGGTCACAATTGCTACAGCATCTCACCAATGATGAGCCATATTCATCAATCCGTTCTCTGCACACATTACATTTATACGGAAGCTAATTGCTGTCACGCCAGAAAAATAAAAAAAGATCAGTATCGCGTTATAACGTGATACGTTTATTGTTATAACCACTGGCGGTTCCAAGGGGTGGCAAGGGGTGGCAGCTGCCACCCCAGAAAATGGCCTTGCCACCCCAGTTGCCACCCCATTTGTAGGCAATTCATAATAACAAAACAAAAAATCGTAATAAAATGTCATATTTCTCTGTAGTTTGTGTAAACTTCTTTCCGCGCTAGTTTAGAATTCACTTTGTCCCCCTGAATAAAGAAAAAATAGTTTCGCCCGCAACCCGTCCCGGGAAAATCAAGTCACGTCACCACTCGTCTCACTGACTCGCTGCTGCTGCAGCTAAGGGAAGGTGTTTCAATTATGTGATTGCGTCATGCAATCACATACTGTTACCGGAAAGTCATATTATTATTATTATTATTATTATTATTATTATTATTATTATTATTATTATTATTAGGCCTGTTTTTTGCGCCTTATCAACGCCAGCAGATTTGACCCAATCGATTCCATTCCAGTGCCCACATGTATTGGGTATTGCAGTCCATTGCGGTTACATACAGCTAAGTGATCGGGTCACCTGTTACATTTTTTAATTATTATTTTTAATCGGTTTTTGGCCCCATTTAAATGAATGGGGAGATGGTTTTGACTGGGAGAGAGATTTCACGGTCAGTTTTGACTGGGAGAGAGATTTCACGGTCCGATGCCGTCATCTAGCGTTGATGTTATGTATTTGCATGTTGTTACGTTAGTACCGACTGTCTTGGTTATTATGTGATTGAAATTACTGAGTATAGAAAACCTGTGCACATCATACTAGTACTAGCAACGGGACTTCACTTCATTTACCACAGGCGTTGCACTTAACAGCAGGATTTGTAAATGGATTACTTTGAATGGGATTGGATTTACTGCGAGTACGCTGTAGCAGGAAGTGGCCTACTCTCAATCAAATTAAATTAGCTTAAGATAGCTTTCTGGAATGCTGCAAAACATACGTCTTTATGTCCAAATTAAGACACTGGCTAACACCTATCAAGGGTTCCGCACAATGCACACGCACTGCTGTTAAATAAATGTTTTTGGTTTTGATTTAGTGAACTCTTAACAATCACAATTTGGATATGGAGCTCTGCTATGTCCATGGACATTAGCTAGCATGCTCGTTAAACCATACAGACGGAACTACTGATGATATCGTCTTTCGTTGCGAACGTGACCATTTTGCAAATGACTATTACAGCCCCTTACCAGCCAAAGTTTCATAGTTCCATTTTCTTCATGCTAAGATAATAATTAGCAAGGCATCACTATTATAATCACGACGTAATTAAAGAATTTGCGTTTTGGATTGGTATTAGGTAAGCTGTGTAGACATTTAGATAAACTTACGCTACTTGTGCGGAACGCATGCAGTAGCCTAATTGTGTCACTCTCCCTTCTAACAAATTGTTTTACATCTTGGATGTCCCACAATTAACCACAATAAAACTGAGGTAGGCTACTTATGTTTTTACCAGAGGAAATGAATTATTTTGCTTGTATGCACGTATGTTAACCAACATTTTATTGCGGTCACTGGACGGCAGTATACACAAGGGTATAAGATTCATCTTGGTCCTTCATTGCAGCTCTCCTCAAGGCTTAGCATGATATAATTATAATTAGCATAGTATGTATACGTTTGCGAGATAATGCATTTCAAGATGTCCTAATAATAATGACGTAAATGCTTGTAGATTATAGTTTGCCATAGTAACTAACTAGCCATAAAATGCGATTAGTCTTGTTATGGCCACGGTATGAATAATTTGTATGGTGTATTTAGCTGCAGTATCTCAAAGGTTGCGGAGACTTCCTAACTTTGTGCAAAGGCATTTGACTAGAGATTTACATAACAAATAACCACAATGACGAGCACAAAGGGAGAGAAAGAGTTAAGACCGAATAAGTTCTTCATAAAACTTTTTACATCACCGAGTTATGACCACACAAAACGTAGTGCTGCAACAGTTATTTTAGGGGGCTGGCCACCCGCACTGCCTGGTTGCTGGTGGTGGAAACGCAATCACATCGCATTTGCTCAGGGAAATGCATTTTCTAGTTTGTTTATTGTTGCTCTCAGGGACGTTGTTAGGCCTGGGCGTCCGGGACTTTAGCCACGGATGTTTTCTGAATAGCCCCAGATCTTTTCTTTATATGTAAGAAAAATAATACAAATCATAAAAAATGCCCATGATCTATACATCTGTCATTCCAAACTCACATAAATAATATGATATTGTTCATCAAAAACGCAAGTACGCTATGTCTTGTGTGTGGCCTAGATCTACTTCACATTACTAGGCACGTGCGCATTTTGTTTGAGCACGAGAAAGCGAATGAGAGAGCGCCCCGGTTACAGCGCTTGTCATTTCGGCATCTAGCTAGCTAACGATTTTAGAAGGACAACAATCAACACAATGGATATAATGCTTTTAAAAAATTAAACGGACAGTAAGGCAACAAGGCGAGAGCACACTAGAGGAGGTGGAGGAGGAAAAGATCTCCTGTTGTTTCAGCTGCAGATGAGTCAGGACGTGAGACTAGTAGTACCATTCAAGTGTCTCATCCACAAGCTCAGGTTGGTGAAGTAGTGGGCTCTAGTCTCGTTATCTAGCTAGCTAGTCTAGCGCAGTGGTTCTCCAAAGTTTTTAACACAAGGCATTTGATTTGCATCTCGGTCAATGAGGTATTGGATACGGCCCCGCGTCACCCGGGAGTCCAGAATCCAGCGGACGGTGTATACCGGATCCCCGTCCAGCATCCTGGGAAGAGGAGGAGCCGAAACTGGATCAGGACCCCCTGGACCCACCAGCACCGGCCGGAGGCGGGAGACGTGGAAGACCGGATGGACCTTCATTTCCCGGGGGAGAACCAGCTCGTAGGCCACCCTGTTGACCCGGCAAGCCACCTTGAAAGGCCCCACATACCGCCGAGCCAGCTTGTGCTGCTCCCCTCGAAGCGGCAGATTCCAGGTCGACAGCCAAACCCGCTGGCCCGTACGGTACACAGGAGCCTCCCGACGGTGCCGATTCGCCTGGACCTCACGAAGCCGGGACATCCGGACGAGGACCTGGCGAGCCTGGCACCAAGCCCGCCGGCACCGACGGACCAAGGCAGCCGCCGACGGGACCCCCACCGCCTCCTCCTGCTCCGGGAAGAGCGGTGGAGCGTACCCGAACTGGCACTCACAGGGTGACATTCCGAGGGAGGAGTGGAGGAGGGTGTTGTGGGCATACTCGGCCCATATGAGATGCCGACTCCAGGTGCTGGGATGCGCCGAGGCCAGGCAGCGCAGGGTAGCCTCCAGGTCTTGGTTGACTTTCTCGGTCTGGCCGTTGCTCTGGGGGTGGAACCCGGATGACAGGCTCACAAACGCCCCCACCAGCTTACAGAAAGCCGACTAGAACCCGGAGGTGAACTGCGACCCCCTGTCGCTGACCACATCCAGAGGGAAGCCATGGACCCGGAACACCTGCTGGGAGCATCAGGTCGGCAGTCTCCTGGGCCAAGGGAAGCCGGGCGAAGGGAACGAAGACCGCCCCCTTGGAGAATCTGTCGACAATCACCGTGACGCCGGTAAAACCCTGGGACGACGGCAACCCAATGATATAGTCCAGGGACAAGTGGGACCACGGCCGCCGAGGGATCGGCAACGGCATCAAGGTCCCCGCCGGCGGGGTCCGGGGGCTCTTGTTTTGCGTGCAGATGGCACAGGCGTCCACGAAGGCCTCCACCGCCACACGCATCCCAGGCTACCAGAACCGCCGACCGACAAAGTCCAACGTCCGTCGCCGACCAGGATAGCACGCCAGCCGGGAAGTGTGGCCCCACCGGATCACCTCGATCCGAACACCCTCTGGAACGAAGAGACGCCCGGCCGGCACTCCCGCTGGCAGCGGAACCCCCTGCAGGGTTCTGCGAACGGTGGACTCGATCCCCCTCCTCACGGGCGCCACCAACCTACCGGCCGGAATGACGGGCTCAGGGTCGTCCGGAACCCCCCCCCCCGGGTCATGGAGGCGGGACAAGGCATCCGCCTTCAGGTTCTTCGACCCCGGCCGGTAGGTGAGCACAAAGTCGAAGCGGGAGAAGAAGAGTCCCCACCGTGCCTACCTGGAGTTCCGCCGCTTGGTGGACCCGATGTATTCCAGATTGCGGTGGTCGGTCCACACGGTGGCCGGATGCCGGGCGCCCTCCAACCAGTGCCTCCACTCCTCGAACGCCAGCTTGATAGCCAGCAGCTCCCGTTCGCCCACGTCGTAGTTCCGCTCAGCAGCCAACAGCCGCTCAGAAAAGAAGGCGCAGGCATGGAATTTCTGGTCCTCGGTGGAACGCTGAGACAGGACCCCGCCCACACCCCAGCCGGAGGTGTCCACCTCAACAACAAAAGGCAAGGCAGGGTCGGGCAGCAGGAGGACCGGGGCGGTGGTGAAGCGCCGTTTCAGCTCCTGGAACGCGCCACGAGCCCCGGAGGACAGGCGAAACACACCGGCGGGTCCGCCGGTCATGGCGGTGAGGGGCGCAGCAATAGTGCTGAACCCCCGGATGAACCGCCGGTAAAAGTTGGCGAATCCCAGGAACTGTTGAACGTGCTTCACCGTGGTCGGAGAGGGCCACTCACCGCCTGGACCTTGGCAGGGTCCATCTCTAGCCGGCCCGCTGAGATGACGTAGCCCAGGAAGTGGGTGCTGGCTGAGTGGAATTCACACTTCTCAGGTTTCACGTACAGCTGGTGCCGCAGGAGCGTACGGAGCCCCCGCTGCACGTGGAGGCGATGGTCGGCCAGGGACTGGGAGAAGATGAGGATGTCGTCGAGGTAGACGAACACAAATTGGCCCAGCATCTCGCGAAGAACGTCGTTGATAAACGACTGGAAGATGGCGGGAGCATTGGTCAGCCCAAAAGGCATGACCAAATACTCGTAATGTCCAGCAGGTGCATTGAACGCTGTCTTCCATTCGTCCCCCGCTCGAATCCTGACCAAATTGTATGCGCTCCTCAATTACAGCTTGGTGTATACGGCAGCACCCTGCAGCCGCTCAAAGGCTGCCGACATCAGCGGCAAGGGGTACCGGTTCTTCACGGTAATCTTCTCCAGCCCCCGGTAGTCGATGCATGGCCGCAGGTCCCCCCCCCCCTTCTTGTCCACAAAGAAAAATCCAGCACCGGCAGGGGAGGTGGACCGGCGGATGAAGCCAAAAGAAAGGGCCTTCGCGATATAGGCCTCCATGGCCGCCTCCTCGGGCCCGGTCAGGGAATACAACCCCTCCCCCCCCGGAGCGGCGTGCTGCCGGGGAGAAGGTCGATGGCGCAGTCGCAGCTGCGGTGTGGAGGCAACCGGGCAGCCCGCTGTTTACTAAATACAGAGGCCATGTGATGGTAACTGGAGGCACCCTGGTCAAGTCCACGGGACCCACAGGATCGGGGTCCGGTGGAAGGGAGTCCGGTGGACGGCAGGACAGGGCACAGGCCGAACCCCAGCCCACCACGGAGCCCGACGCCCAGTCCAGTCGGGGGTTGTGGAACATTAACCAGGGGTGACCAAGGACCAGGGGAACCCCCGGAGACGGGATCACGTGAAGCTGGATGTGCTCCACATGGTCGCCTCCTACTGCCAGCCGCAACGGAACCGTAACATGGGTGACCGTCCCCGCCCCCAGAGGCCGCCAATCCATGGCCAGCACAGGAAGAGGCACGGGGAGGAGATGCAGCGGAACGGCCAAACGCCGAGCAGCCTCCACGTCATTAAAGTTCCCCCCGCACCAGAGTCCACAAAAGCGTCCACAGGCACGCGGCGATCAGCCCAGGACAGCACGCTAGGCAAAAGAACGCGCTGCTGGGGGGAGGAAACAACGGCCAGGCTCACCGCAGACCCCCCCGCAGGAGGTGAGCCCGGGAGTTTTCCACCGATGCGGAACCACTCAGCCAGCGCTCGCCCGGGGGACCAGGGGCCCGGCGACGCCGCTCCCGAGGGCGACGGACGACTTCCACGTCGGGGAGTCCAGCCCAGCCCACGTCCATGGCCTCACCCACAGCAGAACCGGAAGGAGACGGGGCGAAGACGGGCCGAGAAGCCTCAGCATCACGGTCAGGGCGGGGAGAGCGGCGGCGACGCCGTTCCCGGATCCGGCAGTCGATGCGCAGGGCCAGGGAGATCAAGGGCTTCAGCGCATCGACGTCCTCCCGGGCCGCCAGCTCGTCCTGGATCTCAGAACGCAGACCATGAAGAAAAGCCGGAACCAGCGCCGCCATATTCCACCCGCTCCTGACCGCCAGGGAGCGGAACTCCACGGCGTAATCGGCCACTCCCCGGTCACCCTGGCGGATCCGCAGCAGCCTATGAGCGGCGTCGAACACCAACCGGAAATCCCGGAGGAAACAGTCGGCATCTGAACAGGCCGACGTCTGCGCCGACCAAACGGCCGACGCCCAGTCCAACGCCGGTCCACGGAGAAGGGAGATGACGTAGGCGATGCGAGCCCGGTCCGAGGCGTAAGCCTCTGGCTGTGACATGAACACAAGGGAGCACTGGGTGAGGAAACCCCGACAAGATCCGCGAGAGCCGTCGAATTTGTCAGGGTTGGGGACAGGCAGGCTATGACCCGCCGTGAAGCCACCGGTCGATGACGACGCATCCGGCACCGATGCTCCAGACGAGGGGCACGGCGGCGTCCCGACACACAGCTCGGTGGTGGATATATGGACCCAAATGCAGCTATCCGGTAAGGCGTAGTTTAGAAAGGCAGGAGACGTGTCGCAGGTAATTAAATTTATTCTTCCGGAACGTAATTACAATGACCACACAAAGTCCCAGCGTAACCCGTGAAGTCTAAATAATACAATCCCAACAATGAATAACAACCCCGTGCCCCACAGGTGCAAAGCATTACTGTGATTGTAAAAACCCCGTGCAGACCAACAGTCCTCAGGCTTGAGGCCATTCCAGGTCAAGCTAGCAACTTGTCATGCAGCCATTGCCAGCAGAAGGCTGCTTAATGTAGCCTATGCATATGATCACTTATTAAATAAAATAAGTTATTTTAATAATAATAATACATGGGATTTTTAAGCGCCCTTCCAGTAACAAGCACACAGGAGCAAATTGGGGTAGATAATAATTTTCTGAATATTATTGCTATTGTTATTATTATATTATTTACAAAGTAAATTACTGCATTAACCTAGAGGACAACATATGTCTGCTCAGTGAGTCCCTGTCATGTAAAGTTATTTAGAAGAAAAATGTATGTGTTGTGAAGACGTATAACTCATTCACTAAAGGATGACTGCCGAGATAAAGTTAATGAAATTGTATACATTTTTTAATTCATAATGGGATTTTTAGGAAGTGATCTCTAAGTAGGCCTACTCTACATGTGCATACAGCATTTTTTGTCCCACCAACTCTGTATACATTTCTGTATTCCACAAGAGAAAAAGTGTGGTAACCAAATCCGGGCTCATTTTGTCAATTAAAATTGCTCTAAATAACTTAATGGAAATCATTTCACTTTTTATTTGAATAATGTTTCTTGGTATGTATTCCAATGTTATATGCTATTAGTGCAAGCAATTCAACGAGGATAAGCCTAAATAGCTGTGTCTGGTATCGTATACCCCATTTCCACCAACATGAACCTATAGAGCCAGTTCTGTGCCGGTGCTAGAGCCAGTTCACCGTGGGTTCAATTTGTGAACCTTAGAAGAACCATTTGCTTTTCCACGGGCTAGAGAGCCACGTCATTACGTCAATATAAGTCAGTATACATCTCTGCTTTTGCAGCAACACATGCCTCAACTACAACGCGCAACAGCAATGGCGGACTAGCGGCTGTGTCAACTGAAATCACTTTTTAAACAACCAGTTTACAGTTCAACCAGTTTACCAAACAACTTTTTCAAAGCAGCGCCAACCTTGCACTTTTTCAATTTTGGCAGAGCGCTAAATCAAATCAAAATGTATAAAGGTGGGACATAAAATTTAAAATAACATACAAATTAATAAAAAAAAGTACCTTTTAAATATGAATACATTGCATTATATATTTACTCTTAGAGAGTTAATTGACTTGATTCAAAAGTTTCTGCTTTGTATTTAGAGTTGTGGGTGACTCTCTGGCTAGTGTGAGGAATAAGGTGGGGGGACTGACGTTAGATCGGCCAGGGAGAAATATGTGGTAAATCGAGTAAGGTTGTTAAATCCTGCTACTATAAATTGGATTTTGTTTGTCATGGCTCATAAGAACAACTAACTACGATGTGTTTCGCATTATAAAAAAGACTTAAAGCTCTTAGCTAGTGATGGTTCATTTCCTGCCTCGATAACTTAGCTTTCGTTTAGTTGGTCTTGTTGGTCATGATAATCCCGCCCACCACTTGACACGTGCTTAGTCTTACACCAGCAAAGAGTTGGGGCCCGCTTGGAACCCGTTATCCTGGCCGAGAGCCGGCTCTTTGGCGGTGGAAAAGCAAAGAACGGGTTCAAGATTTGGCTCTGGCTCCGAACCAGCCCTGGAACTTCCCTGGTGGAAAAGGGCTATAAGAAAACTATCTGATATATAAGAGAACTACGCTTTGGCGTTGCCACCCCTTATGATCTTCATGCCACCCCTTTTGCCACCCCATTAATACTTTTCTAGATCCGCCACTGGTTATAACAATATGTTATTCACGTTAAAACATAATATTTTCACGTTATAACAGGAGAACTTATTGTTTTAACCTAAAACGTTTCATGCTATAACACGGGGCCGGATCTAGGCATGGGCACGGGGGGGACAATGCCCCACCAAATGCTCCGACTGCCCCACCAACCCGACCCAGCTTCATCGGCAATATAAACAAAAATAGGCCTAACTGAATTTTTTTTTTGTCCTTGTTGATTTGGCCAATCATAAACATGACATATAGAAAAAAAAAGTTTACTTATATCTGATTGGTTGGTCTGGTCATATAAAAAAACGTTAACTTGCTATCGTTTCACTTCGTCATGACACTACTCCGTTGCTTACTCTTGTTACCACAGGCAAGTAGCATTACTTTACTATTCACTTTAGCTAGCCAACTGTGCTTGTATAGGGGCACTGGCAGAGTTGGACGTCATGCCTCGTTTGGTCTATTCAAATTTACAATGTTTAATTTCATAATCTCTAAATCTCGCTCTGCTTTCAATGCAGGTGCAAGTTTAACGGGTTATGTGCGTCAAAATAGATAGGTGGATCGCTGTCCCTGCTCTCTACTAGCAACAGCTAGCTAGCACGCACCAGAGCCATATACAGTAGAAGTGGCTCTGGCACGCACCAACGGCTCTGGCACGCATCATCGGCGTATCGTGGCTGTGCCTCGACTAACGTTAGTGCCAGTGCAGACAGCACAAGTCAACTTCAGCACAGCAAGAAAAGTTGTCTAGATATGGAGGAATGTGGGTGGTGTGGCTTTTACAAGGAATAGGAGGTTGATGTGGCTATGATAAAACAAAAGGATCAAAGAGTATGATAGGGGGAAAAGGAAGTCTGGTGACTTAAATAGAAAATAAAGAAACTCGACTTATTTGGACACAAAGGGAAGACATTTTCAATAAACCTGTGGGAAAGAACATAGCCAAGGAAAAAGTATACAAGAAAATGCATCAATAAAAGGCCACTTAATAGTTTGTAATAAGTCTGTTTCATATTGCAAAAATTATTTAATCCCTTTGAAAGCTGTCAGTTCTGTCTCAAGGACAAATTGTTTAGATTTGGTTCTGTGTAATATTTATTAGCGAACCGATTCTCAAAATGAAGTATTTTGAAGCAATATCTATTGATGCTGTCCTCATGAAAAAACAAAAATTTCTAAACACGATGAGAATATAGGTGTCCTAGAGGTTCCGTTAGCCAACAATAGCCGGCTTTTGGCCGGTAAAAAACATCAAAAGCCGATAAATAAAATAGTCACCGGACATAGACAATTGTCTGAGAGACAAAAAAAACATTTTAAATTAGCGATGATGTCTTTATTTATTCCTGTTTGCAGAGTGCCTGCTGAAAAGGGATTCTCTATTAAAACAGGCCAGATCACGGCTTCTGGAGGGTAACAAGTAACAAGGCTGATGCACATCACAGTGACTTGGCTCTAATGACTTGGACAGCTTTGATTATCAGAAGGCAGCGGGCAGCTCACTTCCAGTATGTAAAGACCTGACACAAGTGATTTCAAATTGAAATAGGGGCCTTGTCAAAAACTACATTTTTATATAAGCTAATTTAAAATATTAACATTTCAATATTAAGTGTTTCAAGTATTTCAAAGTAAAATGTTGTCCAGACAAAATAAATTAAACGAGAGCTAGGGCTATGAGCTAGCTAGGGCATTTCCGTCCTTATACCCCTTCTCTCTTTTTTTTTCCAAAGAAATATCACGTTTTAGATTTTTTTTTTATAGATCATGTTGTTTTGCATTGTTTAAAGTAAATCTCACCGTGAAAATGCCATTATATGCCTGGGATATATTTTTGGAAGTCTGCGCAGAAGTAGACTTCAATTAGCCTACACTGTAAAAAATTATGTGCAGGGGTAACTTAAAAAAATTGCAGAAACTAATTGCACCAGCCTTTTGAGTATTTTCTACTTATATTTAAAAAAAATTAAAAGTTTTACAGGAACACAAAAAAACCTGTAGAATTTACTCAAAAATATTGAGGCAGACACCTGCGCTCAATGTAAATTTTACACAATGTTTTGAATCAAGAGTACCTTACTAAATATTAACTACTGAAATTAGTCACGCAAATCCTTCTGAAAATATCTTAATTAATTTAACCGTTTCTCATACATCTGCACTTGAGGATATGTCTTGTAGTCAATGGTCATGAAGATTCCAAGTGACACCCAAGAACAATACTCAATGACCTTGGACTTCGATTCAGCTCTGCAACGATTTGAATATTTAATGTTACAAGTGTAGTTCCAGACAGCAGTTACAACTATCTTGCAACAAATATGTCCATGGTGCTCAAACAACACTAGTAACCTACTGCAAAGGATTCAATTTTTAAATCTAGACCTCACACATTAAAGAGACTTGTCATTGTAATTATAACAGGTCTTAATCACATTGAATTGGTGGATTGAAGTTAATATCCCACAATTCCTTTCTGCAAATCTAGACCTCGTTCTTGATGCCGCTCTTCGTTTAAAAACGACCTGCATTTTTTGGTTGGATTTACTCAATAGTCTGTGTATTTGGCATTTCTTAAATAGAATGGTCATTTTTACTTAACTAAATTAAGTAAATGTTATTACAAACCTTTTTACTTATAATGTACTAAATAATTGCCACAAAATCAAGTACACAATTATATTGAGTACATTTTACCAACATAGGCCTACATTATTACAATCTAACATTATTGTTATGTTGCCCCCTCAACCTCAGTCATTGCCCCCTTAGAGAATGCATTCTAGAACCGAGCCTGTTAAAACGTGATAAATTATATTGATATAACGTGAAGCGTTTCACGTTATTTCGTAATAACAGATAGGCTAACCATAGGTCTAATGTGAAACTCATGTTTGAATGAGGAAGCGGTGGTGTTGGGGCCTTGAGCAAGACACTTAACCAATAAATTATACTCCTGCCCCTGTTATTCATTGTAAGTCACTTTGGATAAAAGCGTCTGCTAATTGTAATGTAAAAGTAATGTGTGCGAGAACGGATTGATGAATATGGCTCACTGATGGTGTAGCTCTTGAGTGACCATGGTCAGCCTCAGCCTTTCGCATCCCTACAGCTGATCAATGACACTACCCAGTGAACACAAGACGTTATCTGAACGTTGATTTCTGGGTGAATATCGGGTTTGGACGTTCAAGACCTCCTTTCGCCCTGTTTTCAACCGGCTAAAGTGCGGTGACAACACGAACGTGTCATAAAACACAAATTTGTTTAAAATTTTCATATTTACGGTTATATGTAGGTTGAAAGAAAGATAATTCTATAAGATATTAAATATTGTAATTTTTTTTTTCGGAATTCAAAGTGCACTGGTAGGCGAAATGTGGTCTAGGAAGACGTAATTTGAACACATTTAATGTTTCATGTAAAATGTCAGAAATATGGAGTTTCAGCCTCTTTCTATGGAATACCAAATGTGCCAAAATTAAATAAATAAATAATCCATCATGAAATAAATAATTATATGTATAAATACAATTCATTATGAAATAATTAGCATTTTTTAAATAAAAAAAACATTTAATTTACTTTTTATTTCATAATGAATGTTTTATTTTCAAATGGCACTTTTATTTATTTATTTCACAATGGTACTTTTCCGAATGTCACATTTATTTCATAATGTACTTTTCCGAACTCCACATTTATTTATTTAATGCCACATTTATTTATTTAATGCCACATTTATTTATTTCATGCCACATTTATTTATTTCATGCCACATTTATTTATTTAATGCCACATTTATTTATTTCATGCCACATTTATTTATTTCATGTCTCTTTTCATAATGACGTGCTCATCTGTCAATCAACACGAATGGGGCTGGACCTATTTCCTTATTTGTTAATCCTTTGTAATCGATTACTTTCCCTGGATCCCAGCAGCGCTCGCTAGGTAAGGGTTCAAGCGTTTGAACCGATGGTTGACCTTATCTTGATTCGGGATATGATTCTCATTTTGGCCGATCAAGTGGAGAACAATAATTTATCCAGCGATGTTATTTTGAGCCGCATCGAAGATCTTTCTGAAATGCTGGGAAGGATAACTGCGCTTCATGATATAGAAATGGATGTAGAATTTGTCCAGACGTTAAGCGTGATTGAACACAGAGTTCGCATGGAAGACGTTAACGTGGAAGTTTCGACAAGCAACGGGGCTGGACGTCCAGCTCTCGATATTCCGGGGGACATACTCCATACGTTTGTGAAGTCTGGCCTGTCAACCCGAGAAATCGCTAATCTGTTTGGAGTGTCACCTCGCAGTATTCGGAGGAGAATGGCAGAATTTGGTCTAAGGTACGTAACTGACTCCATTGGCTCTCTCGAAGACATATCTGCTTTTTAGTTGCTACTTTCAGTATATAATTTATTAGAGTGGATGTTTGCTTCGATTTTACTGTAAGTAGTCATAATAGCTGAACCATATTTTCAGACATAGTAATCTGTACTCAAATATCGAAGATCATGATTTGGACTCCTTGGTGTTGGACCTTCATCGTATTCATCCAAACGCAGGCTACAAGATTATGCATGGACATGTCCGGTCTAGGGGCATACATATTCAAAGTACGAACCAATTCCTATCCAACCTGTTTTCAGCTTCTTTGGTTTACTCCAGCATAATCAATTTATGGTATGAGTTCTGCTGTTTGTGTAGGATGGTGTCAGTATAGCCCAGTATATTTTGTGAACATGCATATTTGTCCTCATGACTAAATGGTTGTTGCTTTAAACCTGCCTTTGCTACAGGACTGTCCTCAGTTTACACAACCTTAAGCACCAATATAGGAAAATCCATTTTAGACCAGCTTTGATAGCTGGTCTTAGATGGTATGAGCTGGTGGTAGCTGGTCTAGCTGTAATGAGCTGGTGGTAGCTGGTCTACCAGCTGTCAAAAACTCTACCAGCTCAAGCTGGATTTGCCAGTAGGGAAGTCCCCTACCAAACACACTCAAGCAAATCAAGTATCCTTTGGCAGTGCACAAGTAAATATAATGTTTTTCTATTAGGATATAGACTGCAGCAGTCAATGCGACGAGTCGATTCAGAGGGCGTCTTGATGAGAAGGTTGTCCATCCGGACTGCAAGGCGTCGTCAGTACTATGTTCCATCACCAAATAGTTTGGCATATAGATGGAAATCACAAGCTGATCCGGTTTGTGTTTCCTTTTTGATATTTACAATGTACACATTACCAATATATTATAATGTATGAGATTTTAACAGAACACTTTAAGGATTATTTAATTCTGTACATCTCTACTGTAGGGTATGCTAAATGTATTTTGTCTTATCCTTGTGCTATTTAGAGTTGTAATGACCTTTTTACTCTGCAGATGGAGAATCCTTGTTCATGGTGGCATCGATGGTTTCTCTCGGCTAATCGTGTTTCTGAACGCTGCCACCAACAACAGAGCTACAACTGTACTTGATGGATTCTTGTCTGCAGTTGGTCAATATGGAATACCATCTCGAGTCAGGTGAGCAACATTAAGGTACAAATAAAACATGTTTTCAGCATTCATGTAGATTTCAGGCCTACATAATATTGATTTAATTAGAATTTCAGACAAAATACTTTTTTCATAAACATGACAAGGGAGGTGAAAATGTGAAGGTTGCTAATTTCATGGTCCAGACAAGGGGGGAGAACAGAAACTCTCATCTTACAGGACGGAGTGTTCACAATCAACGGTATGAATTTGTTTTGTTTTTGTCTAACAATTCTTTTAAGAAGTGGCAGACTATGTTCCAACCATGTTTTTGCGGTTTTTAAATGACCACAAATACATTTATTAAGGGTACATTTTATTGTATGTCTTTCCCTGCAGCATCGAGCGCCTATGGCGAGATGTTTATGAGAATGTTCTGGACTTTTTCTACACGATATTCACCCAGTTGGAGGTTGAGGGAGTGCTGAATCCTGACCAGGAGATCGACCTTTTTGCACTGCACAGGTGTTATATGCCTCATATTCAGCATCATCTTCAGTGTTTCAAGGAGGCATGGAATCAACATGGATTGAGAACAGCAGGCAACCACTCACCACTGCAGCTGTGGTTACTTAATGAAAAGGAGGGACAAGATTTCTCACAGGTTCAGGAATTTATGTTGTTTGTTCCTGCCAGAATGTTAGCTTTTTGAATACATGATTCCACTAACAGCAATTATTCGTATGCACTTGCTGAAGTGTGTAACAGACTTCGTCTTTATTCACACAGGACATACATTTTGATATGCCAATTTTATATTTCAGGTTGATCAGGACTATGGTGTGGACTGGGCAGGGCCACATAATTGCCATGCAGTGCGTGTTACCATTCCCGAGATTCAGCTTCCTCACCCACTGAATGAACACGACCTTGGACTGCTACCAGACCCCACAGTTCCATTCAGTCAAGCTTTGGAAGTTTACTTTGAAACTGTACATACCCTCAACTGTTGTATCCAGTAGTTTAGGGCAGGAATTTAACCGTAAAAAGTCTTAGACTGTTCTGTATCCCAGGAAAAAACATTTGAACTTACTTTTTGCATTATTTAGTCAAATCTTTGAGGGAATACGGAGTGTACTGACCATTAAATTGTCTTTGGTGGCGTCATGTCACCTAGACAGAGTTATAACGTGGAACATTTAAGGTAGAGGGAAAGATACAGTACTGAACACGGTTGTAGAGACCCCAAATATAACAGTTTAATTTTGTGACTCAAGTTTACTTCAGTGTTAAGTCAATCACAATTAAATTGATTATTGCACTTAAGGTGTGCAAGAATGAACAAGGCTGACAATACAAATGTTTACATGTTAAGAGTTCAAGACCAATGTAACAGTAATGCAGCTCGAACAAATTAACTGTCTTCACAATAGAATAACAAAGGCCGATTAGGCAATAATACAATGCACTTCAAATGAAGGCGTAAAACAGAAGAAGCAAATAATGAATGTACTGCTCACGTTAACTTGTAAATGATAATAAACATTTGAGAAAGAAGATTAGAGCTACACATGTCAACTTGTACTTTGTTATTCCTAAACCAGACCAAAGCCAGTGTCAGAGGAGTTTATGCAAGCCTGAAGGTCAGTCACAAATGCTTCGTAGTCATAGTAGTGTGCAGGAAGACGAAGTGCTTCAAAACAGGTAGAGGACTTTGGCAGATTACTGTTGACCACTTCCACTGTCAGTTCTCTGGGCAAGAGATCTCATCCTGTCCAGAATTTCAGAAGTGTGCTGCGCTGCGCACTGGATGCTAGGATAAAAAAAGTTAGAGGGTTACCTCACTCATTTTCTAAAACGATAAGTTTAAGCAAAATGAATGAAGTATACCGAACAAGTTCAGGTCACAGGATCAATGGAAGTAAAATTAAAAACATTTTCTGACCACCGGAATTGAAATTGTTAATTAACGCTACATCACGATGGCCATGGCTGATTGCACGACCCAAAAAACCAAACATTGGTATGTGAGGAAAAGAAAGAAAAAAAAAATATATATATATATAGAAAATCTGTGAAAGGCCACTTTCATGATCAAATAATTAAAAGAATTTTTTAGGTCTTCCTTATTACTCATAGGTCATTCAATAGATACATTTTGAGTATCATTATTCTCACGTATGATTTCCTCCCATTCATGCATGATATGATTTTATGCATGATATATGATGAGTCACCCCAATTTCAGTATAATATTGAAATACTATAGGTAATCTGTGGCTTCCAGAGTACAGATTACCATTCTCAATGAAACGCCGAAGGTATCCTGCTACTCTGCATTTGTCTTCCAAAAGGCATTCTTCCTCATCCTCTTGTTCTTCCATACCAGGCCACACAATCCTGTAAAATATTTAGGTTGGAGAAAGTCTCTAAAGAACTATGTTTTGTTTCATTTGGAAAGTGTGGCTGATATTTACCTCAGAACTGGGAGCAGTTTCTGAGTCCCTTGGTAAGAATAGAGGAATGATGTCTATTCTTTCTGTCAGCAGTGGCCACACCATGGTCTCCTTTAACCCTTTCCTCAGTTGCTTTACTTGGCGGCTTGTTCGGGCAATAACCTAGAGTCCCAAAACAGAAAAGAAATGCATAAAATTAGCACATATGGATTAACTTAAACAAAAGCTGTATGGAAATGTGACTGGGAGTGGTTTACTTACTGCAACATACAAAGAGTTGTTTTAATCTCAACGGCACTTTCAAGTTTATAATATAATACAAACGCTGTTCTTAAGTGCTAACAGCAAATCACAAAAATTTAACCAATGTAGTTGTTTTATTATACCTGAGAAAATGAGTGAAATAGCATTTCAACCTCATTTGTTCTGCATCAGCACTCACCGCATGTGACAGAAGATGCTCATAAAGCCATCTTCGATTGGTTTTAGTGACACCAGGAAAGTCCCAGGACAGAGCAAGTTGAAGGACACTATCCTCTTCTGTCAACACAGTTTCACCTTCAAGCTGGAAAGCAAAAACGAACCTCTATAAAAACAATCAAGTGCAATGTTGTTTTGAAGGAGGTATTTCCTGCAATACTGCACTCTTAAGTGTACAGCTGAATGTAACCAGTGAGCATCATATAACCACATCAAACATAGTTGTTTATCAATAGTAAGAACATGGTAAAAAGATAATAGCAAACAACCACATTTCATACCAACTGAACGGTCCTGCGTATATCAAGATCCGGACAGTCCTCAATCTGAATTGTGGCAGTTTCAGGTGGTCCTCCAAACAGGACATGGATGATAGCAGGACTTATGCCAGATACACAGGGTCCACTGTGTAGAAATGAATGGCCCATCATCCTGCCTACAGAGAGAAATAAAATGCTTTTTACCTTCAGAGGTATTAATGTAGACAAACCTTTTGGCATTAACAGACATAACCAATTTAAACCTGCATGCAGACCCTTTACTCTCTAACCTGCCAACAAGAAAATACCACTCTCAAGCATAGTTTGACAGGTGGATGGAATTAGGTGATCTTTCTCTCCATCAAACAATCTTGTAATATCGGTGTTCCCTATAACGAATAAAGTGGTATTAGAACATATTTTAAACTCTTTTGTCAGGTAAGCCAGTGAGTAGTGCAAGAGGTGTAACCTTATTTATTCCCTGCCAAGCAATACACCAACGTTCATAAAAATGTAGTGTTTTGTTCAGCTTCCACATACCAAAATTCAAATGAAAGCCAAATTGCAACAGTGAAATAGTCTTGGAAAAAAAGAATCTGTTGACCCCTTGTCCAACAGCAGCATCCCCTGTGGAAAACGGAAATCTCTTGAGACTTGGCGTGAACAAAACATTGAACAATTTGTCTATTTTCAATTAATACACCATCCATACCATCCAGTCTACATTTTAGAGGATGTGCCCACTCCGTCTTGGGGGCTTTGTAAAAGGAGAGGAGTGCTCTCTCTTGATCCTCAATACTTTCTCTTAAATCCATTCTCAGAACCAGCTCCTTTCCAGTCTCATAATGGGAAAGTAATGCTGATGTATAGAGCCATGCAGCCCTGCTTTGATCAGGTTCAGTCTTCCACCCTAGAATAAAAATGCATAATCATAGGAAACAGTAAGAGAAACTGTTAAAAACAAGTGTACAGCTCAACACTTAAAATAAGTCTTTCTCAGGATAAGCCATGTGTCAAAAGCACTCTCCAACTTTCACTATATTTAGCTAAAGTGTGCCCTACCAGTGACTTTCCTCTACCTGAATGAGAAAACAGGGCAACCTGTGCTTCCCTGTTGGAGGTGGAAGGTTCCTCTGCCCTGGCTGAATGAGAAAACGGCGCACCCTGTGCTTCCCTGTTGCTGGTGGAAGGTTCCTCTGCCCTGGCTGAAGCATTGTCAGTCTCCCTATTCTGATTATTAACTAAATCTCCTGCTACACTGGGCAAGCTGCAAGAAGGGTTCAAATAAATGTTTATATAATAGCGATCGAAAACATTTGTATTCATTGAGCTGAACAGCACCCGTCTAAAACAGAGCAGGTGATGACCTAATAAAATAAATTTGAAAAGCAAAATGGGTCACCCCTACCTTGAGCAATTTTTAATATGATTCTTCATTTGATTGAAGTAGATTTCTTTGTCACACATTAGGCATTTTGTGTGTGGTCCTTGTTGAAGGGATGTACGGGTCTACAAATGGGATAGAACACATTAGAATTAGTTTAAACTGCCATACTGTCTTCAATGCACCGATGTACAGCACAGAGTGGTGTTTTTATTTGAGTATTTATCCAGCTTATAAAGTTGCAATTTTTTTAAAAAGCAAGTTCAAAAGAAACTCCCAAATCTTTAATGACTATCTTACATCTTCCAAATCAATGCTCCTCTGCAACGGTCTAATAAAGATCGTTGCTTGTCCAATTGCCGTTTGTGGATTACGGAGATACTGCACTGTGTATCCGTGGTCCGGGCTTGGAACCACGCACAGGTTCCGGCTGCGTGTTGTACCTGATAGTCTCAGTAGCTCAAACCCCCCTGTGTCTCTCAACTGTGAAACTTTCTTCGATTTGGGTTCTTAGGTTTTCTGGATCGTCGTCCCTTCCTAAAACAAAAAGAAGCAGATCAGAGACATCACTCTTACATTCTGTTCACTAACCATTAGACAAAATTAAATGATGTGAATTGAAAACATGCAACTATTTAACAAGCACGGTTGTACCTTGAAATGAGATCCTTTTCTCCCCAAGCCCAACTGCTGCAAGATCAAATTTTATGGATTTTGAGGGGATCACCTAAACAAAAAAAGGTGTGTGTATATGTACTGCGCTGTGCCTTCGCAGGTGGTGTTCGCAGAGAGGACAGTGGAGTTGTTGGATGCCTCCTACTCCGGTAAGGCGCAAACAGTCTCGCCACCTCAGCTTCAAATGTGGGGGAAAGACACCATGTTATGATATGAGAAAAACAGGTGTATTTGCTGTACTGTTCCCATCAAGCCTATATAAAAACCACACAAAATGCCATTAAATTTGCTCCATTAACCTAGAAACGACCACAAACATGAAAAGTTTAGGTCCAGGCATGTAGTGTGACATGCTTCGATACAAAGACTCAAGACTTAATTTGCCTTCATTTTTAATGTTACATTCAATGAGTCAAATCTTTAAACAGAACTACGTGTAGAGCTGTAATTGCTGCTGTAGGGCCTGTGCTTTAACTGTTGAAAGTTGCCGAATAAGCATCGGCTACAGCCAGTGGTTCTCAACCTTTTTGAGACGCGACTCCCCAGAACAATCAGGTTGGTGTTCGCGACCTCTTTCTCTCTCCCTCCCCCTCCATAATTGTTCCATGCGATTGCCTAGTTAGCTAACTACCAACTAATCGGCTACAAGAAATTGTGGCACAGTGCACCAAAATTATTACTTTGAGTGTGCGCGTGTCGCGTGTGTGCGTGTCTAAGCTCAAGTGCAGGCGCACTCTGACTCATACACACACTCAAAAATCGAGTAAAATGTCCAAAAATATATAAGGCCTGACTTTTTTCCTCCTTCACACAACTATCTGGCGACCCGAGGTTGAGAACCACTGGGCTACACCACCTCTACAACATCCCCCACTCCCGCAAAAACTAGCATGTCACGTAGGTTAGCCTGGTTTACCTTGAACAGGGGTTTTTGGAATTTGACCAACAGCATTTGAGCTCGGACCTGGGACAGCTTCAGAAACAGGCTGCAACTGTTTTTGAGGCAAAGCATCCAGGCGGTTGGCTGCCTCTCTAAGTAGGTCAGCGATGGACCTTTCTCTGTCTACCATGCTTCGCTTTAGTTTGGTTTGGTTTGGTTTCTTCTCTGTTTTGAAGTCGACAAGGTCTTCTTGAATCTGAGCTGCTGCTTTGGTCTTAAGGTGAAATCAACCAATCACCATGATCGACGCCCGCCCATTCGTGTTGATTGACAGATTAGCACGTCATTATGAAAAGAGCCATTAAATAAATAAATGTGGCATTAAATAAATAAATGTGGCATTAAATGTGGCATTAAATAAATAAATGTGACGTTCGGAAAAGTACCATTGTGAAATAAATAAAAAAGAGCCATTTGAAAATAAAACATTCATTATGAAATAAAAAGTAATTTAAATGTTTTTTTATTTAAAAAATGCCAATTATTTCATAATAATTGTATTTATACATATGATTATTTATATCATGATGGATTATTTATTTATTTAATTTTGGCACATTTGGTATTCCATATCTTTCAACCAAAAATGCCCACTGGGTTATCGTAAGCTTGAAAGAAAAGACTATGTTTTTAGCCTGAATTCAGGAAGGTGAAACGTGGTCTACACGAAGATATAATTTGAACGCATTTAATGTTACATTTTACATGAAATAAATGTACAGCTAAAGGCTGTGCTTTGTCAACAAGAAGCTTCTAGGCCAACCTTATGGGATTTGGAGCAGTTTTGAATGTAAAACAAGTTATTGGAGAAAATAATAGTCAAATTATTTATATTTCTGACGGATGACAGGCGCATGCGCAGCAGTACTGCTTGCTATAGCTGGACATTAGGTGAAGCAAAACAGAACAGGGACTTGCCTCATGTTTAGGAGCTGCATAAGGGTTTCATGGAATTCTGCTTTGCAACCTCATACTTTGTAAGTACTTCTACTGATGTATTTCCATAAAGCAAAACAGGAAGTGGCACCATTTGTTTTATTTAATTTTGCTAACTAAACTATGCGGGCTGGTTTGGCTTACACGTTAGCTTGTGTTAGCATTCTTCTAGCTTGTTGTGCGACGTTAGCATGCTAGTAGACGTACATGCTGCCAGACGGTAGGATATATATTCAATGAGTGGTTGTACAGTCAGAACGTCATTTTATGGTGCAATATAATCGATTTTGGTATCCCCCTTTTATTCCAGAGGTTACCATGAGGTCCAACTCCAGAGCTACTGGCAGACCATTTAAAACAGGCTCCGTTGAGGTCTGGTGGGGGTGAGTTTGAAAGACAACAAGTGTTTCCACTTTCAATTGTTAGTTTGCCTTAAAAAAATGAATGGCTATAATTTTACTTGGAAGGGTGTTGATTGATGTTACATAAATGTATGCTTATTAAATTTTTTTTTATTGAAA
>JAPMUY010002894.1:0-30000 GCA_026901105.3 Galaxias olidus
TACACATAAGTAGTGAACCAGAAACCCTACACCGGCGTTAGATGGGGGCGCCGAAGAGACACGCTTCAGTGAGCAGGTCTTCCAGCCCACGGTGCTATAGGGAAATCAACCCCCATACTTCACTTTCCATTGGTGCACTTAATATACGGCACACTACGCTTTTGAGCAACCTGTTCTGAATTTGTATGAAAATGGTTTTTTGAAAACACGCCTAACGGTTTTATTACTGACACAGTGCCTGTAAGGTGGCAGCGAGTAGACACTGTATGTTTAATTCTCCTCACAACATGCTCTTTTAAGGCAAATAGCGTGTGGTCATGGATACTAATGAGTTACTATATTGGGCTGAGCTTCCAGACAGTGCAATTTTCACATCTGCAAAAGTCATTATCATGGCTTCACAACGCAGCCTGCTTTGCGGTCGTTTGGAGCACTGGAGCAGGTGCACAGGTACATGTAATAAAGGTGACGACCTTCGTTTTCTGACGCTACTGGGAATATTCATTTTGTGATTATAAATTCATATGCTCTGGATTACAAAAAGAAATATTTCCAAATTGGCTGTGACAAGTTTCACCCCTGAGGAGGGGCGTTGGAAAATTGCATAACAGAATCTCGTTTCATCATAGGGGCGAGAGCGGGGTAAAAGGAAGCGCGGAAGGGAGGGAGGGCGGGAGAGAGGCAGAGAGAGGCAGAGCCGGGACACGTGAGGAACGGACGAGCGCTCCGATGCGGCACACGCCAAGGGAACAGAGAGAAGGTAAGAGACGTGAGAAGCAAAAACCAAGGGAGGGGGCTTCAAGGTGCACGCGGGGAGACGCGGGGCCAGCTGTTCCTCCTCACCCAGAGCCAGGCCCCTCGTGGCTGACCAACGAGGCCGTGGCACCATGAATGATTATGAGTCCTCGCAGGAGCGTCGCCATGGTGACGGCGACGCCACAGTGGGCCCCTTGGATGTAATCAGGGAATGGAGATGGACCAGACGGCCCTCGTCCTCCCTCTGGATGCACCCTGATCTCCAATTAGAGTTGCAGCGGGGGAGCTCCCCGGCGGGAAACTTGGGAAGCAGGAAGAACAACAAGCCCTAGAACAGCTCTCCGCCTCGACCACCGTGGCGCTCGATCCGATTCGATTGGAACTTTGCCTCACACTCCTGTGTTTGCCGGGCACCAGTTGTGACAGATTTGGGCCTGAAATACCTTTGAAAATTTGTTTACTGTGGACTCTCCGGAAGGGATTGATTTTCGATGGAATAACACCCATTGAAAGAACCCAGAACCACAAGAGACCCCCTCGTGTGCCTTCCCCACACTAAAGGAAAGGCACTGAAATGCTCAACGTCGTTCTGAATACGTTTAGATGTGGTGTGAATACTGCATTATTGTAAAGAGAAGAAAGGGCCAATACCCTCGAATCACGTCTTGGGCCTTGTCTCTCTCAACAGCTCACAGAGGGGAAGGCCATCTGAAGGTAAATGGCATAATTGCAATAACGTTGCTGATGTTTCTGGAAGGCCTGCGGGGCGTCAACAGTATTCACCGCTTACGGGATTTTATGCTTATCTATCGACTTCTCGTGGTATTTATTTATTTATTTGGGAGAAAGTGAGGCGGCCTTGTGCATAGTTTACCGAGGCAATTAGAGCAGCGCGACTCCTCAGCAGAATCACCGCTCAGGGTGGGGGGGGGTGGGGGGGTGGGGGGGGGGGGGGGGGGGGTGTTGATGTGCTCTCTTTCCTTCTCTTCTTTTCTGCCAGCTTGCTGCCGCCTGCACGACGCGACCGCCCACCCAAGGACCCTTCTCTCTTTCAGAGCGCGGGCACACCGTGGCGAGGGGCCTGCAGGGCGAGGGACAGGCGGGCCGGGCACACCGTGGCGAGGGGCCTGCAAGGCGAGGGACAGGCGGGCCGGGCAGGCCGCGTGCTCCGGATGGGTCTGTCGTCCCGAGCCCTGTGCAAAGAAACATTCGCTCCGGTGCGCGGCTCACGTTTCACGGTCCGTCAAGCCGTGATCGAAATGTGATTAATCCGGTGCAGAGTGGCTGGCGGTGCGGCGAGGCCGGGCCCCACAGTGGAGGAGAGGCACAGGAGGGGACTCGCTCCACCGTCTGCTGTTTACATACGTTTCGGAACAATGACCCAGACGTATTCCTGATAGCACGAGGGTTCATAAACATGCCCGTCGGTCACGTTTAGGCAGCACTTCATGTTGTTTTGAACCTGCTGACTTAGTCCTGTGTATCTTCTAGAAACACATACACATGCACACACACACACACACACACACACACACACACACACAGACAGAGACGCACACGAACACACAAACGCAGACAGGAGGCTGAGACAAGAAGGCTTTGCTGTGCTACTGAAGGGACGCACTGTCTCCAAACGAACACGCTTTCTATAGTCTCTCTGTTTCTTTTGTTTCATCCACCCTCGTGGGTCCTCCTGGGAAATTGAGTCCTTTTCCTTATGAAAGTTGTGCCAAGGAGATATGCTTGAGGCAGTAACTACGAGGAGATTGGAAAGCCCACGTAGTCTGATCCTTCCTACCTTCCAGTGCCGGAAGCCACTACAGACCTGGCTTGAAGCTCCCTTACTCCACTCTGAATTTCCCTCTTTCTCCCTATGCTTGTTGGCCTATTTGCATACTGGTTTTTAATGCAAACTAGAAAGACAAGTGTGAATGCTTTGTACATGGGTTAACAGATAGGGATGGTTGCGACACCATTACTGCTAGAAAACCATGACCGTGCACGGGAGACACAGGTGTGCACAAGGTGAACGTCATGTTTTAAAATAATGAATAGGGAGACTGGTTCATTTACACTGATCTACTGCAAATTCAATGCAAACATCTCTGACTGCATAATATAAAATTCCCCATGGCCAACGGAAAATCCCAAAGCTGGATAAATATGAATTGACATAAAGTGTGGATTCCCATACACTGGACTAGTTAACTGTGGTCCGCGAAGGCAGTAGTAAGTCTGTTTAAATCTCGGTTATGGGGTAAACGTATACCCTAAAACATTTGAAAGTTAAAACCTATTCTCTATTATTCTACATAAGGTAGGTTTTGTTTTCTGTTTGTGCCTCTAACAGAACCATCAAGACGTGCATCCAATAACCCTGTACGGTGTTCCGAGGAATAGAAAAGAATGTGCTCCCAACACGTGCGCCTGCACGTGACAATCCGATCTGAACTGATCGATGATCGCTGAATAAAAGAGGAGCAGTTCGAGACGAAGGGCAATCTGGACCGTCCACGTGATGCATGTGGTGCGCAAAGCCTAACGGAGACACAAAGGCAATATCCCGGTCGAACACATTGACCTGAGGATAATGAAGTCCCTGTCGCCCGCCGGAGCTGTGCTGCTCACGTAGGCAGGACACGCTCGGGCCGTTTCCCTGGGCTTCCTTTCCCATAGTTGCCCAATCCGATGGTCCCCAGGCCCTCGGCAGCGGTGAGCGGGGAACCAGGATTAGACCGCTCCCCTCTCCTAAGGGGGCTGCTTAATGTTTTTGTGCATGCGCGGCCAAACCGTGCGCCGTCTTTGTGTGCCGGCCGGCTTCTGATTGTCTGTAAACGGGGCTCAGGGCGAAAGCATCTCGCGCACTCCACGGCCCCCTGGTTACCGCGGCCCGCTGCAGGCCCACCCCCATGCTACCGTGGCTCAACCTCATCTGGGTCTCCAATCAATCGGAGTGTCTCACCCCCCCAACACCCCCCCCCCCCCCCCCCATGTCCACGTGAAAAGCCCCCGTGCCCGTGCCCTCCCATCCGACTGATCCCTTTGATATAAACCTCCACGTCAGGCTCATGCATATTGCATGGCGCGTATGCAAGGCAGGCGGCTGAAAAACGCACGCCAGCAGAGTGTACGAGGCGTTTGCTTCCCCCCCATCTCACCTCCCCGTTCTCCGTTCCCCCGCCGCGGGGCCCCTCGGATATCTACAATATCCTGTGAGCACTTGGGGGGGGAAAAAACGTCCACCATTGCTTTTACGACCCCGCTGGATCCAGTCTCAGGACTGAGGGAACTGAGTGACCTAATAGAGTGACTGGAAGGAGCCGTAAAAACAACAACAAAGGAAGACAAACACTCCAGTTGTAAATACTTTAATTGCTCACCAAAGGAGAGGCCTATAAACCTGTTTTATCACCCAGCTGTCAGGTCATTCCGGCGCACTGTACTCCCTTTGCCAGGCGATCCTCGGCGATCTCCCGTCGTAGAAATAACTGGACACGAAGGCTGGCCTTAACGCAGCGCTCTCCTCTCTGACATCCATCCTCGTCACGAGGGAACGCTGTGCCCTTGGGGAGAGCCAGGGAGCCTGTGGAGACCGGATGCTCTGCGGGCCAGGCGGGGTTATCGGGCGCCCCGTGTCTCTGGCTCAGGCACACCACCGGTGTCAGGGAAGAGATGCTGCTCCAGCCATCTGGCACTGCCGACACACACACACACACAGCCCACACTTTGGACACCGAACGACAGAGGGGAGACGAAACGGTCTATGGGCCAACGGCTGTTCCTTCTTTCGGAGCCCTGCTCGCGTCGTCCCATTGGCAGCCTCGGATTTGTCTCCCGTTTCGGACGTTACAGATGGAATCTCGGTCACCGTGACACGACGCGTCAGTGACGCGGTAAGGAAAGCGGAGCCGAAAGGCCGGCCTTAGGGGGAAGGCGCGGGTCCTATCTCGGTGGAGCAGACAGCAGAGATATCAGGACGGACGGATATATTCAAATCCGCTCGAAACGTTTTTTGCAGACGTCGCACAAACAGACCATCATCATAACTCACGGGACAGTTGGTTTCCCAGACGCGTTCATTTCCACGTTTAGAAATATTAACAATCAAAGAGCAAGTTTCAGCATGCGGACGCATGCTGTCACTGGCGGCAGGACTGTGATCTGAATAAAGGTCAAAAGAAAAAAAAAGAAGAAGAGTTGATGACATCGTCTGTGCGTTGGAGGGCGAGGGCATCCTGTTGGGACCGTGGCAGGCTCGCATGGATTGAATAAATCCATTCGTAATGTGCCAAGCGGTGGCTTTTAGACCCTGAAATGGGATCCCCTCGTGGGGAATGAGACGGGGTGGAAATGAAACGCAGAGACAAAGTGGAAATGTCGCCGTGTTGTTGACCGGCAGACCAGCAGGAGACAGCCCAACCAGGTCCGACAGAGCAATTCCCCGTGTTTTTGTCCCGGGCTGAGACAGGGGTCCGGCACCTCTCCGCTCAACTCGGTGTTCAGGTCTAAAAGGGATTTCTGGGGCGCAGACACAGGGAGATCTCCCGCACCGTCGAGGAAGATGGCGGGTTGGCCATTGTTGAAATGACCGGCTATCGAGAATGCAAGTCTTACTTCAGAGGCAGCACTACGGTAGCCTTAGGGGAGACACTTTGACGTGCACTGCAAATGTGCTCATCGTAAGGGGCCACTCTGAAATGGGCCCTGGAATAAGTTATTTGTATTCAAAACGTGATCGCATAAGTGATGGACGGGTGATCCAAAAGCAAATAACATGAGAGAGGAATTCCATTCTCCAACTAACGTTCGCATGATTCAAATTAGGGAGCGCCGTGGGAACGTCTTTATCTGCGTGTCAGCACCGAGGGCCCGGAGGACGTGGCTGGGTTTGATTGGAAAATTCACGGGCTGGCGAAAACGTCAACTGTCCTTAGGCTCATCACAAAGATCACTCTTTCTCTCAAAGTGTTCGCTCTCTTTCTCTCTTCTTCAGGAGGCGGAGAGTGTGGGAACCCGTCCAAAGCCTCCGTGACCTGGGGGACAGGGAAGGAATAACGAGCTAAGCGTAATAAGAGTGATTGTGTTAAATCGGCAGATCCATTTCACTAGGACAGGGCAAGAGCGGTTATTTGTTTCAGTGGTTTTAGTTCAATCTAGGATAGTATTCTTCCGATGTCACAATTTCACAAATGCCTCGTACACATTTTCCACAGCAACCGTGTCCCCGACGTTAGTATTTCCCATGGAAAAGCTATGCACGGTACAGACGCTGAGAGCTCATTGTGAAATGGTGGTGTTGCCTGACCATGAATGGGTCTGAAAAAGAACAAAGTCATGGCACGAAGACAAGTCACGGCGGAGCAATTAACCTTTCAACGGGGCCTCTCGAGTAGCCTCTTCAGTGTGAGTCTGTGTGTGCGTGTGTGTGCGTGCGCGCGCATGTGTGTGTGCACGTGCGTGTGTGTGTGTGTGTGCGCGCGCGCACGTGTGTGTGTGAGATTGATTGTGTTTGTTAGTAAAGGTCTGTTTGTGTAACCTATTAAGATGAGAGAAAGAGACTAATACTAATGGAGAGAGAAGAAAAAAGGGGGAGAATATCAGTCCACCCCCGCAAGCCTATCTCCCAAAAGAAGATAAAAACATCTCGCTATTGATTTTGGTCCACGACTTTGTTTTTGAAAATAAGCGGAGAGATTGAGAACATCACACTCCCCTGGGATAGAGCGGCTGTGCCTTCAAATTCTATATTCCACATATATTTCCAACCTTGACATGAGCCGACAAGTGTAATATGCAGATCCCCTTTCCCCCAAATATCATTTTGCGACACATTTATCTTTATTCAAGTAAGAGGCACGTTTGTAATTTCTGAGTTGTCGCTGCCAATTAGTTCTTATTGACTCATTAAATCAGGCTCTCAGACGTTGGATGAGCAGGGAAGGAGGTTGTAAATAGTTTAATTATATCGCCATGCCTTTCACCCAGGCTGAACAACGTCGTTCCCGAGGACTCTAAAACAAACAATTATGTTGGAGAACAGGCTGCTGATTTCTATATGGATATTAGCATGACAGTGGATGCAGGGGCTGGGGGGTGTGTGTGTGTGTGTGTGTGTGTGTGTGTGTGTGTGTGTGTGTGTGTGTGTGTGTGTGTGTGTGTGTGTGTGTGTGTGTGTGTGTGTGTGTGTGCAGACGCAGAGCGAGGTACAAGTCACGACAGAGGAGAGAGGAAAGGCGGGGGGCGGGGGTTGGGTGTGGTTGGGTGAAGGTTATGGCACTCCAGTGAATGGCGGGGCCACGTTTAGCTGTGGCAGCCAATAGTCATTGAACACCCCGATTTCTCTCCTCACCGCCTCCGTTCAATTCTCACACCTCCTTTCTACGAGCTTCAGGGAAAGATAATGAAACCCACCTAGCAAAAGGTTCATTCGTTCCAAAGTGGCTGTGACTGAACACGCTCTCACGTTTCAGAGAAAAAAGGAATGGCTGAGAATATTTGACTTTCTTACTTAAGGATACGTCCTTTTGGCCTTCCCATTCTCCTCTTTGTCCCATGAAAGTCAATGGTTTTAAAACTCTCTGTAAATAGAGAATGTTAAATGCCAGAAGGGGCTGAGGCCGGGCACTGTGCCTCCCTATATAATTCATGTGTTTGGTCCGGGTGTGTGAATTGGTGTTTTATCCAGCAGAATGCCTCGGGCTTAAATGCACCATTAAACACCTCTACCGCGCACTGAAAATCAATGAAGACCTGTCGCCACGGTAAAGGAAAACGAAGATTGGGAGTGAGAAATCACAGATAACATTAGCACCTTACCGTAAGCCCCACCCACTTTGAAATGTACTGTACAGTGAACGGTTCAACAAAGCGGGACATCTTCTCTTAAGTTAGGCAAAACAAAGACGTTTGTGTCACCGGATACTCCCCGTACTGTAGCCTGTGATTCACAGAACTGTTCTGGGACCAGGCAAGACTTCAGGGAGGCCTCGTTGGGTCTGTCTGATTAAGGGGTAATACTGGTAACAGTGTTCGTTGGATGTTACTGGTTGACCCATGACTTCGTCGAGTGTTTCTGCTAGTAAGGCATTTCAAATCATAAAACATTGTGGTTACTGTGGCTAAAAGATGCATGGCTCGGGGGCCCTCTATATTCATCAAGCTGTCTCCCCAGCTAGTCCAAGGTGGGTGTTTGTGTGTACGTGTGTATGTGAATTGTGTGTGTGTGTGTGTGTGTGTGTGTGTGTGTGTGTGTGTGTGTGTGTGTAGGCACCAACTGGAAACAATTTTAGTGTACTATAGGTTCTGCGGTGTCCCCGAAGTGTGGAGGAGTTTGTGTGTGCACTCAACCGAAAAACAAACAGTGCAGCCAATTCTGCAGCGGTGTTTACTGCAGGGCTTCCTTCCTACAAAGCTTCATTGTCCATCCATCCATCCTTACCGCTTATCCTGTACAGGGTCACGGGGGGGGGGGGGGGGGGGGGCTGGAGCCTATCCCAGCGGACACAGGGCGAGAGGCGGGGTACACCCTGGACAGGTCGCCAGTCTATCTAAGCTTCATTGTGTGCACTCTTAATCCTTTGTTTGTCGGTGCATCAAACGAACCAGGAAGCTCAAAGTTCAATTCTTGCTTTGGTGGATGAAGACCTGGCACCAATATGTTGAGTGATGGAAACCTTAACAGCAGGATTTGCGATGGGAGCTGTTGTATGCTCAGGAGGCGAGCCTTTACTGCATCCATCCAGCAGTAGCTGTCGAGACCCCCACCCCCACCCCCCCCCACACATCGTCCCCCGTCCCCTTACACTGTGGGTGGAAACACCCGGTGGGTCTCCTCAGACACCCTCTCTCAGAAGATTGAGTTTTCTATTCCCGCTTCCTTGCTGGCGCCGCTCCGCGCTCACCTCCATCACAAGTGTCAGAGGACCGAAGGGCTTTCTGCTGTGTCTGGCTCTCTGCGTGCTTCCTCACCTCCGTCCCCCCTCAAGCTCTGATTTCTGGCTCCCTCACTCTCAGGTTTCGCTACCTTACCAACCCGCCATTCTGTTTACCGTCCTACCACGTGTGTTTGTGACACGCGTTCTCTTTGTGAAGACATGTTTGTGTTTTTCATCTGTGTCTTCATCTCCGTCCCTGTGTTGTGGAGGGAACGATTTAGACTTCATTGACAAGCCCTGCTTTGTTCCTCCTTCTTGTCCATCTTCCTCAGGCGTCTACCCACAGGGCTTTGTCCTCTGTCCTCTCCCCAGGTGTACGATGACTCGTCCGAGTCTCCCGAACCGGGCCCGGTGCCATGCATGGAGCCCTTCCTGGTGCGGAGGCTGTCCTGCCGGACGGTGCAGCTGCCCCCTCTGGTCTTCAGGCAGGCCGAGCAGTACTACTACGAGCGCAAGCCGGACCAGGACACCGGCGCGGTGCCCCCCCGCCCCACCTCACTGCCGCTACGCACGCCGCCCCTCATCGCCATCACGTCCGCTGACGCAAGCAGGTGAGCGGTTGATAAGGACGGCGCGTGTGTTTGTGTCATGCATGTGTGTTTTTGTGTGTTTGTGTGTGTGTGTCTGCTGTACATATGGGTGTGTCAGTGTGTTGGTCTGTGCAATAGGAAATTAATATACAGTACTGTGCATAAGTTTTAGGCCGGGGATGCTGTTTAGAAGGCGAAGGGTGGTCACACCAGATGTTGATTTGATACAGATTTGCTTTTCCCTCACTTTGTATTTTATGAATTGATAAAAATAAAAATAAAAATTTTACATTTAGCCTTTTTGTTTTTTTCTAACTTTAAAGACATCACACCTGCCTAAAACCTTTGCACAGTACTGTATGTGGATGTGAAATTGGGTATTTGGTGTTGCTATGATCCGTTCGTTTTATCAGCGCATTTGATCACAAACATTGATGAAAATGTAATTGCTTCCCTGCTGTTAGAATAATTTTAGTTTGTCATTGGTTCCAGTACATGTAATAGCATAGTTAACAGAATCTGTTTTGTATTAAACCAATTTATTATTCAGTGGCTTTAAAACGACATTAGTTTATCTGTACACTTCTGCCATTATGCTCTCCGGAGTTATTAAAATGATCCCTGACTCACTTCACAGTTGAGGAGATGTGACACATAGTATATTTCTAATAGATTTATTTTTGACACTTCCACTGACTAATTAGCTGTGCACATCTCCCAGGCACAGTGCTGCAGAAAATATTCAGAAGTAAATAAAACTATAGCATCTGATTGCACTTCACCAGACAAAAAAAGGAGTATTTGTTATTTTCGAAGACAAAATAATTTTTTTTGGGACCTATTCTGTCATGTGTATATTTTGAAAGAGAACTATTTCACAAACACATGCAGTATTTTGTTTATTTTACCTAGGTCATGCATTCAAAAAAAAGGAATTGATTTTACAATCTGTCACAATGTCAGGTGAGAATTGCCTCCAGTTGAACATGGAAATCTACCAATTTTTAAAATGCAAAAAAGGAATACATGTGACAACACATGTAAGTTTCTCTGAAACAATCCAGATGAATAAAGAAGCGCACGAGGCCTGCTGATCGAAAGTTATTCACGATCCCACGTTTTATCTGAGCATCAGAGGTAGGTCAAGTTTGACAGAGACTGATGTTCGCCAGCCGAGTGGCACAGCTCTTTGTAATACGACACAGAGGGGGCTGGAGCAGCCAGCCTGAGAGAGCGAAGGGAGCTCTGGTGGGGGTTAGTCACAACGCAGTGGACTAGCTCGAAAAGAAGGTTGCTGAAACCACCATCCATGCACATATTGTAATAGCATAGACACTAGAGCATATCTCAGTCAATAATTCCTTTGTGTGCCATTAGGAGGTTTTGTCTCTCTGGTTGTAATCTCTCGCCATCGTTGCTTGTCAACTGCCACGTCACACGTTCCAACTACTTCTCCACACAGAACGACGGAGAAATGTGAGATTCCATATCAGGCCTATAGGAGAAATGCAAGTCTTACACAAACAATGTCAAGAGCAGACATTTCATTCTAATGAATGTGACAAAACCTCGATTCTGACTGGTGTGAAAAGGGAGACATGAGGCATGCAGAGAGGAAGCCAAACCTCTTTGGATAGATGTCACCAGGACCACTGCAACTTCCAGAAGGACTGACTATTTCACAGTTGCTGGCTGGGGAGCTATGAATTGTAGTGATTTGAAATGGAGAACATTTCATCACCTGCCAGACAATGCCAGGATCTGGGATGCCATCCTGTGAAAAATTCAAGGCCATATAGTGGCAATTTTGTCATCTTGCTACCTTCCTGTTACAATATAGTTATGCTTGACTGGGGGTAATGGTTGTAAACAAAACCTGCTTCCACCTCATTCAGCCGTAATCCTGCTTTCATCTTCCCACTTTATTGATTTCTAACATAAGTTAGACCATTTTTGTCCATGTTAAGAAAGGCCGCTGAATGAATTGCGTTGAATAAACCAGACTCTAATCACGGTACATTGTTTTCAATGCACATGCTCGTTGGTAATTGTGAGTGAAGCATCAATCAACTGACTGATGTTATGACTCAGCTAATGGTCAATTCGTTGAGGCATTTGTCATTGCTGATTGGCAACTTCCAAATATCAGTTCTAAATGAACGGCATGAGAGATGTGTGGCGAGGAGAATTTTAACAAAGACAGTATATCTTAGTTTTGCCTCCAGCTTGTGTCATTTATAATTCAGCAGGGCAGAGGGAAACCAATTTATGGTTATGACACATTACGGATGGAAGACATGTGCCTTACCGCTTCAAGGTTCCCAAAATATTGACTCATACGCTTGAACCATAGCATGGGTTGGTAATACATTACAATCATCAAGAAAGAGGCACCATGCACAAAACAAACACAAAAGAATTAAGGAACAAACTACATGACATTACTCTGAAAGTCGTACTCCAACCAGAACAACACTCCGTCCTACAAAGGCAGCGATACGTTTAGCAGACGCGGGCAGACATATTGTACCGGAGCAGACAAACAAAGGTCCCCCATCAAAGGTAAGAGTGGAGCATGGGCACTTCATGCTGTCTTCCTGGGCTCATACTGCTTTTGCTAAGGGGCTTGGGGTGGGCAGGCTTGGTTCTCAGGAGATTGCCTTCCTGCAATCATTGAAGTTGGAGAAACCTAACTCTCCAGCCAGAGAGTTTCCAGTTGAATGATTCTGAGTGGAACAGAAAGGATGGAGAGCTGTATTGCCATAGTGATTGTTAAGTAGAACAAAGAAAATACACCAAAACCCACGGCAGGCACACCAGTATAATAAGTGATGCCGGCTAAGACTCTAAATGTTAAACCGGTGATTAATCCAATGGTCCATGTCTGATGATGTCATGTATCTCTATTTGTATTGAAAGATGATCTCATTAATTGTGGTTTCTATGCCACTTTTGTCTAGCATTATAATAGCTCACTTATTTCCCTTCTTGTCTGCTGCTACGACTCTAAATTGATCATGATTATTTTCAGAAGAGGGTAGGCAATTGAGAGATTTTCACATATACCTAAGGGCAGAACAGGTTGAAATGTGACCACTTGTTTTCATTCAGTAGCCTTCTCAATAACACTATTCAATATAAAATTTTTATATAATATAACATATTATAATTTTTACTTTATCTCTGTCCAAATATTTAATAGGTTATTTAATGTACATGTAAAAAAAATCTAACTTAAATTCACTTTATTTAAAACATGTACGAAATACAGAGATTTAAATATGAACATGCCTGCACACCGTTATATTTATAAAAACAAGACATATTTATTCCTATTATTTTCAAACATATTGCTGTAGCCTATTTGCCCAATGTTGTCCCCTTTCAGTCACATGGCCTACGTAGTGGATTTAGGAGACAGCCTTCCTCTATCATTTTATTGATGAACCTGTCATAAATTTCTTCATTCCCGGAGAAGAGAAAGGGCGATAGAGTAACTAGCTTGGTGCCTTTCGCTGTGTATGGTTTTGCGCATGGAGTGCGTAAAGTTGTGCTTGAGTCATTTGGTTGCATTGTTATGAAATTGTATCGATGTTCTAATCTATAACAACCAGCGTGGAACATTAGATGCACTGCCGCGGGGTACTTGCATTAAGAATCGTCACACAGAGGTAGGCTACCTTGCTGAAATGGGCGTTCACGGAAAAAGGAAGCAGCATGTAAATATCAACTTCAGTCGGGTTCTGGACCATACGAACGTCAGGAACACAACTGGACTGTGTTAACTTTTGTACAAGCGTTTTGTGTACCCTAGTCTTCACTTGAAAAGGCGTTTGGGAGACAAGAAGAGGACTGTCAGATGGGTTTACTTACTTCAAGAAATAATTGTAAGATAATTAAGCGTGTTCAGTATTATTACATTTTTGGAATGCTTATTTGCTTTATCTTCTAGGAATATCTCTTAGGGTAACAAGTTTATTGGCTGGATCTATGTTCAAAGCAAACATAATTAGAGCTGGAAGCTGCATTCAGCCCAAGCAGTTTAGCTCACCCCACCGGAGACGCGGCGGTACCAACTAGCCTTTGTGTCCATCCCTTTGAATTAGTTTATCTTGGGTGCTTCTGTTATTGTAAAACCTTGGCAAAAATACGATGGATACTACCGGCGGGGAAGTGGTGACAGCATCCCTCGTTGCTGGAAGCGGCAGCTTCAGCAGCAATAGCACCAGTGGAAATGCAAAAGCCCCTAAACATTTGTGGAAGCAACAGAACCAAGCCCTACTATCTCCGCACCACGGGCTTAGCGTACGAAAGAACCACCGGGTGAGGCAAAGAGGGTTTTCGGACACAGAAAAATACCTCAGCCCCCGACCAATGGACAGGACATATGCGGTTGACACCGGGCACCGACCCGTTTTGAAGAAATCGAGAATGTCATGGCCATCATCGTTTCAAGGACTTCGACGGTAAGCAGGTTTTTATTCGTTCTGTGAAGACAGCGTTAAGAGCGTAAAAAACGCTTTAAAAGCGAAAAGTTAAAGTAGCCATAATCATGATGTAAGAATCTCATACCTTAAAAGTTTTGGTACATTTGGTCTATTTCAGACATTGTTTCAAAACACGACTTTCACCACCACACTTTCGTGAATGATGTTGTATTATTGTTACTGGTCTTAAACCACCACAATAGCAGTTTTTTAACAACACTGATTGACTAATTAATGAGCTGTTCAAATATGTTTAACTGTCTGTTTTGGTTTACCAGCCCCCTAAGCATTTATAATAATATATGCTCGTTTTCCTTAACTCTCTTCCCTCTACTCTCACAGACTCATAAACACACACACATACACACATATACAAGGCACACATACACAGTTTCACACAAAAACACACACTCCCAAACACACAGCACACACACATGCACAGATTCTGATATTCAGAAGACACAGTATCCCCAACATATAACAGATGTATTTTATGTTTACATTTGAGTATCACATTCATTTTGAGGTTATAAAAACATCTTTGTTAGACAAAAAAAACAAAACACAATTCCATCTACACTGTCTTTCCCCCGGTTTCCTATTATAGAAAGCTGCAACACATTTAGACTTAACAGTGGATCTTTCTGCTCTAATTACTCAGTAGGGCTGCAAAGTAAGAAAAAAAAACCCATAAGCGTTATTTGAGAAGGTCACCTCATGTTTCCTGTCTTCAGTGGTAACGTGCTGCTGTGTTATTGCTCTGGGTCCCCAGCCGGCCACTCTGCTTGGCTATGAGTGACACGCGGCCTTAGGGCCAGGCAGCCAGACAGCTCACTGGTCAAACTCCTGCTTTCCACTGGGAAACAGAGCAAATCCGTGGTCGGGTCCCCGCTACAGACAATGCCACGATAAACCTAGAGATGAGGTGAACAAGAGGAAAAGAGAAAGAGAGAGAGAGAGAGAGAGAGAGAGAGAGAGAGAGAGAGAGAGGTAGACTGGTTCCAAGTCTGATTGTGTTGGAGGAGAAATGTTTTTTTCTCTATGGAACTGTGCAAGCTCATCTCCTTTTGATGGATATGTTAGAGAGATCAATGCAGTCGCTAGACTGTGACATTCTCACACAACCTTCAAGCATCAGTGCATGCCATTGCAGCGCTTAGTGCATACATTTTAATATTATGCCAAGCTTTAGCAAATGAAATACACCAGCCATTCAGCCAATTATGCTCTCATTTAGAAATTGACTGTGAGCTGGGTGACAAAGAGAAACGAAACACAAACAAAGACGACACAAAGGCGAACCAAAATAGATGAGCTGAAAGTGGTCGGAGCCAGTTAAAAGAGTGTCACGTGTTGTGACTGTCTCCACTGTATGGAGAGACACCACCCGTTTCTATCTCTCTGAGGCTCTGAGGGTGCCTCTCTGATGGCCCCATAGCTGCCTGTCTGAGTGTGTGACACAGTGCACGGTCTGGCTCTCAGCCGAACGTCCCCACAGTGCGTGCACACACACACACACACACACACACACACACACACACACACACACACACACACACACACACACACACACACACACACACACTGTTTCACAGCCAGCCCCAATGTGGTACACTGGAAGCGATTGAGGGTTGGACCCGAAACATTCCGTGGCTGCGAACTGGCATTTCTCCCATTCCTGTCCAGCTGCCTCTCCGAAGGCCTGCCTACAGGACACAGGGATGCCACAGCGGATTCTTTTGTGTCCACAGAAATTACCAAAAAAGAAAAAGAAAATGGGAAAATATCTCGTTGAAATTGCCGACATCATAGGGGTGGCTGAGCTAATTAAACATGGTGCGTGTGCCCCCGCTGGTGTGGTTGGCACGGAGAGAGGAACAGGGTCAGGGAGAGAGGAACAGGGTCAGGGAGAGAGGAACAGGGGGTCAGGGAGAGAGGAACAGGGTCAGGGAGAGAGGAACAGGGTCAGGGAGAGAGGAACAGGGTCAGGGAGAGAGGAACAGGGTCAGGGAGAGAGGAACAGGGTCAGGGAGAGAGGAACGGGTCAGGGAGAGAGTTAGGGAGAGAGGAACAGGGTCAGGGAGAGAGGAACAGGGTCAGGGAGAGAGGAACAGGGTCAGGGAGAGAGGAACAGGGTCAGGGAGAGAGGAACCGGGTCAGGGAGAGAGGAACAGGGTCAGGGAGAGAGGAACAGGGTCAGGGAGAGAGGAACAGGGGGTCAGGGAGAGAGGAACAGGGTCAGGGAGAGAGAAACAGGGTCAGGGAGAGAGGAACAGTGTCAGGGAGAGAGGAACAGGGTCAGGGAGAGAGGAACAGGGTCAGGGAGAGAGCGTCGCGGTGAGACGTTGGGGTGCTGCTTGGCCCAGCACCTGGCTGTCACTGCCTCCGGTGTTTGTGAGCCACCTGGAGGAGCTTTTAGGGCACGGGGTGCCGGGGCGCGACCCCCCTCCGACACCGTCATTACACCCCAGGAGGCTGGCTGATTGGAGAGGCCTTTCAGCGCCGCGGGGACATGGAGCTATTATTTATCCAGAGTTAAAACCCCACTCAGGCTGTGTCCCTGGGTGCCCCGGTGAGGTCTCTATGCGCCACCTCTCCTCAGCATGGCCACGTGTGGCTGTAACGCAAAGAGAGAGAGAGGGAGAGAAAGACCTGTGCCTTATTCAACCAAGTAAAGTGTCCGCCTTGCATTGATCCCGAGGCCGTCGCGCTTCCTTGTAATGCAAACCTCCCGACTGTCCCACTGGATAAAGTCCCCAGTCGGTGCTGTACTGAGATCCACGGAGGAAGGCTTCTGCTTCCTTCTAATTGATCCGCGTTTAGCATTTTCCTGAGTGTTTATTGATCCGTGACAGTGATTTGGGGACTGGTTAATAGGAAAGGTATTGATGCAAATAAATAGATGCCAGTGTTTAATCGTTAGAGCATAGGGGAGGGAACCAACTAAGGGGATGGTGACCCTAAAGTAAAACGAACGCGTTTACTATTGGTGTGCTGCAAGCATTCCCAATGGCATAGAAACACAGCCGTTATGATGGGTTCACATGGTGATTTTCACTTCCTGCCTCTGTATAGAACTCTCTTCCAGTTGGTGTTATTATTATCCATGCAATAATATACAGGTGTTCCTGAACGTCTCAGCAGAGACTTAGGGAAAAAAAACAACAACAACATTTTTTGACTCTTTCCCCTCAAGATGTGTTCATGACAGTTTCGAGCCATTGCTGATCCTAACTACTAATAACGAAGGGCCCTGTATGATACCGCCAGTAGGCTACTGGGTTTTCTTTCTTGACCGTGAGCCTAGCCAGAAACCTGGGATGGCACGGCAGAAATCCATATCCATTTGACACCAAGTAATAATTCATCTGCGGGTCGATATCATGAAAGCACAAGTTTAACTTTTGATTTGACACGTGTCTGGATGTGGCCCACAAATGTTGCTTTTGGGATTAACTCGACTTACACAAAGATGCTTCAATTGATCTTCGGGTAGATCTAGTAAATGATGTGAATTGAGTTGTTAGAACTGCAAATAGGAGATACGTAAGAACTGAAAGGGTAAAATGATATATTGCATGTGCATCGTTTGTCACAAACTGTAAGTAGTTTACGCTATACGACTATGTAACTATTGTGTGTGTGTGTGTGTGTGTGTATATATATATATGAGGGAACAAGAGCACCAGGGATAGCGAAACCGTGTGCACGCGTGAGAGAGTCTGTTGATCGGCCCAGCCTTCCCTAAAATAGGTGCATGATGGGAATTACTTTAGCTAGCTGTTCTTGCCCTCTTAAATCTTTTATTTACGTCTCACTACCCTTACAGGCGTTTGCCAGACACCAAAATGTCCCACGTTGCATTCAGAAATTCTGCAAGTAATCGGGGGGCAAGTTCTTGTCAGCATAGGGGACACTGTGAAGATCAGGAAGAAGATGTGGCCCCGGGTTGTTTTCCAGATTATTACCGGCAGGTTGCTCCTCTTAGGCAAAGAGAGAGTGTGTTGTTGGTATTTAGAGTTAGGCTCCGGTGGAGTGTCTGCCGTTTGTCAAACTGCTGCAATTACTCCTTCCGTAATCTGCGCTGAGCAGCTGCTACTGAGGCTGTCGTGTCAGTCGTAACTGATTGGCTGCCGTTCCCTTTAGGACTCCTTATTGTCTCAGGCTGTGTTTATAATACAGTTCTAGTTAGAGGAAGACATGTTTTCTGGACGTTTCGATGGCTCTCCAGGCCTCGAAGGTAAACTAAGAGTGAAAATGACAATTTTTTATTAAAAGCAGCCGTTGCTTCTGATGAAAAGCGAAAAGCTGTGTGTGTGTGTGTGTGTGTAACAATATGATTTGTCACTCGCAGAGGACCTCTGAGTACCAAAGAGCGCTCCGTTTCATATTCATGAGTCACTGTGGAGCGGGGCTGTCAGAGAGACTCAGTCGAGCGACTCCGGACGAGCCGGGCGCTCTTCCTCCTCGAGAGGAAGAAATTGTCCGGCCGGGGCCCGTGGTGTGGCTTTCCCCCGGAACAGATGTGTCACCGGGCTAATGAAGACAAAGTGACTGGGAGGTGCATGGTGGAGGGGCCGTTTTCTAACTAGGTCACACTCCACACGGAGTGGACGGCTCTCCCGCGCGGCCGGAGGACCAGCGAGGAGCCACTCATCCCGGCCGGCGTGCCGTAGTCTCTCATTTCTCATACCCTCGTTCCCGTCGCGCGGCTTCTCGGCGGGCTAACGAGACGCTTGGAAGCCGCTCTGAAGGACAGACATGGTTTAAACAACTGACAGCCAACCCTCCAGGGCCGGTTTGGCTTGATGGTGGGCGGCGAGCTGATGGTTAGCCATGGTCCACTGATCCCTGTGGATTGGACTTGGGGGGGAGGGGGGTAAGGACTCTTCAGTTGGGCCTGCGTCTGGGCCAACCAAGGTCTGCTCAGCTGGGAGCAACCCTGGAAAACATACTCCATCCATGATCGATCCGTCCTGGCTGTTAAATGGACATCTGTCTGAAGGGTTTGAGGAAAAGCCATTAACCACCAACTCAGACTCCTGTCCTGATTTCAGACACATCCATTCCTGCTAGCCAGTGCCAAGGAGGCTCCCTAGGAACAAGTTGACAGCATGGTGCCATGCTACTAAAGAGAAAGACCCAAGGAGGGAGGAGCTTGGCTGCGGGAGGACTTCCAGCTTCAAACGGGTTTCAGCACCACAACGCCGCGCTGCTCGTTCTCCGGTTCCCTCTCCCAAGTTCATCCCGGTCAACCTCCCACTCCCCCCTTTCCTTCTCCTCCAATCAGCCGTGCTCCTCTTTTGGGTGTCTCTCTCTCCCTCCTTCTCTCTCTCTCTCCCTCCGCCTCCCCCTGGCCTGTCTATGGCTTTCCCTTTGTTTCCCTGGCAGTGGCGTGCTGAGTGATGGGACTGCCAGGCGCTGGCGCGCGCCGTCTCCGCCGTCAGCCCAGATCTAAAGGCCTGCCACGCGGCTTTAGAAAGCACCACCAAGTGTGCCTGGAGGATGAAAGAAGCCTGGCTGTGCGCCTCCATCACTCCCATCCCATCGGTCCCCCAGCTCCTGTGCCGCCTAAACATCAAGGTTATTATGGGCTAGCCGAAAAGGAGGAGGGAACGAAGTCAGACTACTTTGTTATTTGAACTCGCCTCAGAGTGTCTTGTTTTATAATTTTTGCTTCAATGAACTTGGTGCCGTCACAACTGTACTGGTGGCGTCGTAGATCTGGGATTTATGTATCCGGGTTATGTTGGCTCCTTATGGGAGCACACGGTCATCTTTATGGACCGGGCTGATGAGCAGACAGCCTCCCAGGGGATGTTTAAGCTGCCGCACCACCCTAGACACACATGCATAATTCATTTTTCCGGTTGAGTTTTGGTGGCGGTGTCTAGGGATGTGTAACCTATATGGCAGAGAGAGGGGGGTTGTTTTGTATTCTGCCGTAATATCGGGCGACTAGATGTAGGCATGTTGATTACGGTCGAGCTCAGCCTATTGGTATGCGAGATGACTTGACACGGCTAAGCCTTATGAAGCGTTGAGGAGAAAGCTCTTGCTACAGCATGTATGTAGGTTACTTCACACTGAAATAACTTAGCATATATTTACTTGATAGAAATAAAATCATAAAAAAAAGAAATTCAGTAGTGCACAAGAACCACATACCATCATTTGTTTGGAATAACTAATATTGCTTCATGTTTCACTCTGCTACGACACATCTCTTGGAGCGTGAATCATCGTAGGCTGATGTCCCCTCATTAGGACGTGCGGGTGAGCAAATCCGCAGGGTGCCATTTCGGGTCATTATCAGGAAATGGATTTCATGGGGCAGTCAATGGGAGGGAGATGCCTATCTGGGCGGCTCCATTGGAGAGCCATTAGTGGAAGGCTCCAGCTAGCGAGTCACTCATCAGGGCTTCAACCACATTAGAGACCAGACTGGACATCACTCAAAACTGATTGGGTTGGAATCGCATGGACTGGCGAGAGCGAGACGGCAACACCACCGCGGGCTGTCAGTTTTCATCAGATCCAAGGTTCGTTTTGGTCAAGAAGTCCATTGGTTTTTGTCATTTACGTGACTGTGTGTGCCTCTCACTTTTGATCCTGACGAGATGACTTCATAATTCAGGAGACCCAGTGGTTTGCGTTAGCATCCTTATGCCAGACACACCATGCCAGGAGACCCCCCCTCACTTAAGTCTGGAGCGTGCCATGAATTGATTTCCAAATTACTCCAATATTCATTTGACTAATAACTTCGAGGGTCGCCGTGACTGCATTAGGTAGAGGCTTCAGCTAAGTGAATTAGCATTTGAATCCCTCAGGGATGGAGTGTGGAACTCAGGAGAAGGCGGAGATGGGAAGCCGTGCGAGGTGTGATAGCTATCTCCTCAATGTGGGAGAGGAGCGATAGCACATCTTATTAACCCCTGCCAAAGCCCCTGCTTTAATCCCTCATGGAACCTGTCCAGCCCCAGAGCACCCAGGAGTCTCACTGCTGCTGTGGAGTCACCAAAACAGCTCCATTCCCCCCCCCCCCCCCTTAGACTCCCAGCCATATTAACACTGGAGCCATTCCTTTATTACAACTCTGTGCCTGGCAGCGTGCCTTCACCTCGGATGCTGGAACGTGAACAGTGTGTGTTTGTGTGTGTGTGTGTGTGTGTGTGTGTGTGTGTTTGTGTGTGTGTGTGCGGGGAAGGTGTTTGACTTACAAAATCACAGCGTGTACGGCGGAGAGGCCGCGTGTCCTCCACCGTTCCCCTGAGTCAGCAGATAAGAGACGCTGAGGGTCAGGAGGACTCACCCACCGCATGTCCTCTGGGAGGCTGCCAGCTCACTACACGCCCCCCCCCCCTGCTCTGTCAGCCTGCTGTGTGTATACACACAGAGGGCCACGGCACGTTTCAAATGGCGGAGGGGGCCGGCTGGTTTTCCATGTCTGACCTCAGAAGAAGAGGAGTGGCAGTCTTTATGTACTGGAGGTGATGGCTTAACGTGACAAAGGTCAGCCTCTGGAAGCCCCTGTGCCGGTGTCGCTTTCACGGCTCGTAGACCGGGTTCTGCCTCCGTTTGCCGTCCTTCAGGAGAACGCAGTGTTTCTTTCGCTATCTGTCCTTCACAGGGTCACATCTTCTTTTTCTGCCTTGGACAACAAGAACACAAACACACATGCACAGGGAAAAATAAACACATGGGAACAAACTGCATACACAGTAACACACATTTGTTTGAGGGGCCTACTGTATATCTGGTTCATTGGAGAGTTGTGGTGAGCTGTATTTGTCTCTACGTTGCTGTTATCTATTAGGGCTTGCCTGCGATGGAGAGAGTAGCCGAGGCAGCTTGTACGTCTATAGCTCCCAGAAGTCATTAGCACTGTGGGTCGCTGGCCGGCATGTACACCCACTTCGCAATTCTTTCTCTGTTTCTCTTTTGTTCAGCTCTGAAATCGAAAAAGCATGTCGGTGTATTGGGGAAAAAAAACAAAAGTGAATCAAAAAGTTTAATTAAATTCTAACATCAATGCAGATTTGAAAACATATCGGCCTAAAAAATATTTATTTTTCAATAATTAATAATCCCAAATTCCCAGTAACACATGTACTTTCTATTCAGACGCCCTCGCGTAGCTAACATCAAACCATTATTTTATTGTTAAAGACCTACTGCACACATCCATGTTGTATGTTAAACAAAGACTTACATATCCATCATATCCATATTAATATACAATTACCAACGCTTTGATTTATGTATTTCTTGTATTAATTTTTTTCTATTATATAACAACTATTCAATCCAATTCCAGTGTTTACTAAAATGAGCCTATAAATAATGCATTGCAGGATGGGGCTGAGCGTCTCTGATATAGCCATGAAATAGTCAGTGGCCTTCCTTTCGATCAGACTCAGGTGTGGTGCCGAGGAGCTCATCCGTGGCCCGTTGAGCCGGCTCCCTCTCTCCCTCTCTCCTTGTCGAGGCGCACGCCGTGTCTCTCTCTGCCGAGGCGTCTCGCCCACGCTGGCCACATCGCCGTTGATTGGCTCCTCGCAGCGAGCCGGAGCAGAGAGGGACCCTGGGAGTCACGGAGAGCTGTCGGAGCCACTGTCACCTGTGCTGGGGGCTTCTGTCGGCAAGCCCAGGCTCCAGACAGAGAGAGAGTGCAGTGTCGGGGAGTCCACTGGTAAAGTGATACGGGTGGGGGGGTAATGATGTGCTGTTTACCCCGTATTTCCTCCACCTATTCATAAGGCAGCCACTTTAGATTTAACTACGACTCAAGTGCGGGGACTGCCTGTTTTCTCAGGTTTCAAGTCTGCTGCGGATGATCAAAAGCCAGTTTGTGGCACTTGAAAATCGAGAGAGAGAGAGAGAGAGAGAGAGAGAGAGAGAGAGAGAGAGAGAGAGAGAGAGAGAGAGAGAGAGAGAGAGAGAGAGAGAGAGAGAGAGAGAGAGAGAGAGAGAGAGAGAGAGAGAGAGAGAGAGAGAGAGAGAGAGAGAGAGAGAGAGAGAGAGAGAGAGAGAGAGAGAGAGAGAGAGAGAGAGAGAGAGAGAGAGAGAGAGAGAGATTCAAAGCATTCCACTGAGACTCTGCTTTCGCTGAGAGATAGCAGTGGCACAGTTTTCAAGAAAAGCAAAAGCTTCCACGGAGAAACCCAGGGATCCGACACCAAATGGGCAGCATGCTCTGGGCTTTTCTAACTAGTCTCTGTGGGGCTTTTATTTCCCCTCTCTTCCCGGCCATCTGGCTGAGGTAGTCTGTGCGTGGCAGAGCCTCTCCTCCCTCCACTTGAACATGGAGTGCTCTGACTCGAAGTCCTGGCTAGATTGCCTGGCTTTCATGCTCCTCCAAAGGTCATGTGACCGGAGGAGGCTCTCTGTACCATCCGTCCCCCTGACATATGGACATACGTGAAGAGACCCATGGCAACACAGCCGGTACGCAGCGTTCCGTGTGGCCGCGGCACCTCCCGTTCAATCTGTGCACGGCTTGCTCCTCTCTGGCAAGCCCATCGAGCACGTTGTGTTTCTCTTTTCGAGCTCTGAGGCATTTCATGGGCGCTTGTTTTAAATGACTTTCTGTTTTCCATTGTGCGGTGCCATGCTTTCCCCGTGGACTTGAATTGGCGTATCGACTATTTGCTTTTCTTCTTCAGAGGCTGCCCCCATGGCAAACGATATTTAATGACGCAAAGGTTTTGTTTGCCATACTAACACTGTGACATTGTGTGTGTGTGCGTGCGTGTGTGTGTGTGCGTGTGTGTGTGTGTGCGTGTGAGAGAGAGAGAAACCTTTGCTGAATTACAGGTTGTTTTTTTTATTTTTTATAATTGCGATATTATCGCGCAATGATCACGCCTTGATGTCTATTGATACTTTGTGTCCTTGCCCTGCTGTCATTTTTGTTTGTGTTTTGGGCTGCTGCCTCACAGGCCCCCGCTGTGTGTGTTCCAACCCTTCAGGGGAGAGCCAGTGAAATATGGTTGGCAGCTAGTGGTTGAATAAGCATACACTACATCAGGTGTAAACAATTTTAATGGCATAATTCCGTCCTTGAGCTCAGGCACACTCACCCACACAGACAAACAATTTACACCTAATGAGACATATTTCACGACGCTGTCTCTCCAAAGACAGCTTTTTGACATGACCTTTATCATACTTAATGTCACTTTTTCCAGACTTCTGTTTCATTGGCCGGGTTTTCCATTATTGAAAAAAAAAAAAAGCCACAAAGACAAGAAACACAGCACGCAGACGGCCTTCCAAAAATAAAAAAGAGAAAACACACACCTCATTTGTTATTCCCGGGAGGAAGGACTGGGAGCATTGGGAAGGAGAAGTGAGGGGAGTGGAGGAGGAATTGACAGCGTGACAGGAAACAAAATCACAAGAGGACGGATCAATTTGGTCACGCTGAGTCACCGCAGGCACACGTGAACGGACAAACACACACACACACACTCACACACACACGCTTGGGTTCAGGAGAGGGTCGGGTCAGTTGAGGTCACCGCTCTGAGGTCATATTTCACCTGAAGCGAGCCTTAATTGGACGGCTCTCTCACCTTGTAGGCCCTGTCGTTTTCACAGTCGATACAGCCAATGATTGATTTCACCGTGGCGGATTGATTAGTCGGCACAGTGGTCCATTGATCAACCGACATACGTTTGAATGGTCACCTATTGTGCTCTGCTATCGCTTCTGTTGTTTAATGCCTGCTGCGTCTTGAATGCGTTGGACGCAGTCATGGAAGAGATTTCTCGGGGAGTGTGTGCGGTGTACTAGTGGTGAAGCCGCTCTGGTGGAAGGTATCCTTGAGAGTCACTTATACAAATCTCTGGAGAGCGGATTTCTAAGGGTGCATATGTATTGGTGAGCGCGTTTGCAAAAAGCCTTGAGCGTCCTTGAGCGTCAAACTGCGCGTGTGTATTTCAGTCTGCTGGCATGAAGTGGGGGTTGCAGTGGGGGAGGTGGGAGTAGTGCGTATGTATGTGAGCTAGGAGAAATGTGTGTGTGTGTGTGTGTGTGTGTGTGTGTGTGTGTGTGTGTGAAACCCCCTGGAGAGCTGTGTGTATGTGTGTGGGGGCGCACCTGTGTGTGTGTGTGTGTGTGTGTGTGTAAAACACCTGGGAGAGGTGTGTGTGTGTGTGTGAGCCTTCTCTCCCCCACACCCAGCGTCTGCCTCTGGCCTCCTGGCAACAGAAGCTAAGGGGTGTGTAGCCCGAGGCAGCCCGAGAGAAGCTTGACCTGCCACTACTTCAGGGCCAGCCTGTGCCACCAAAAATGGAAGCAGCGCCGGTGTGACTTTCCCCATACTGATGTGATAGACAGGAACACAAAAGGCACAGCGGGCTGCGTGGTGGTCAGGTCCTCAGCTTCCCTGTTCACACACACACACACACATACACACACACACACACACACGCACACACTGTCCTGACTTCATCTGAATCCTGTTTGTCTGGTGCAGATTGAATATTGCTCCTTCTTGCCACTCCAGTGTAGCGTGTTTGGTCCCGTTAACGGTGCATGCTTCAACAGACCTCCCCGCTACGGAGCCCTCGTCTCGTTCCTCTCCTTCAGGGAGCGCGTGACGGGTGTGAGGGAGCGTGTGTACGTGCTTTTAGAAGTAGGCGTCCGTCCCCTCTCGACGGTTCCCTCAGTAGACGAGGACGGCGCGTCGAGTTTGCGGCGCCACAGCGGAGTCTACGGCACAGCTCACCGGTGGGAGGCAGAGCGGGGACGGAGCTCCGACATCGACAGGGGACCGGCGCTAAACGGCTGAGGGCCGTGCGCCAGGCGAGATGAAAGGGGAGCCGTGGCCTGACGTGCGGAGAGGAGGGGGAGAGGAGGCGGAGAGGAGGGGGAGAGGAGGGGGAGAGGAGCAAAGCGCGGCGGAGAGAGGGACTCTTTGAGCGGGGCGCGAGGGACAAGGTCCCCAGGGGCAGAATCGGCTGTCTTCCCTTCCCTGCGTTTCGCTCCCTCTCCCTCTCTCTCTCTCCCCCCTCGTCCCAGGTGCATCTACCCTGTGTGTCCTGGGTCAGCCTAGGGGGGAGCCTTTGAGTGTCGGAGGTCTGATCTAATCAGGCGCCCTCAAAGTTCCGTCTGAAGTGCCCTGGTGGAGGTCGACCTTTCGTCGGCGGAGGGCCCTTTCAGACTCTCCGTGCCTGTGCGGTGGGAGGCAACCGGAACAGATTTCCACACTCGATGCCGCGGGCCTGCTCCTGAGAGGACCAGCGAGACCTTCCTCTGTGTGTGTGTGTGTGTGTGTGTGTGTGTGTGTGTGTGTGTGTGTGTGTGTGTGTGTGTGTGTGTGTGTGTGTGTGTGTGTGTGTTTTTTTAGAGGGAAAGAGTCCTTGGGAAAGTCCTTGGCTTGACACGAGAGTCTCCGTGCAGCAGAAGGCGGGAAGACGACCCCCCTCCCCCCCCCCACTGCTCCCCCCGTCAGCCTCAGACAGGGTCAACCTTGCCGCGTCCTCTGGAGGAGGGATGGAAGGAGGGAGGAGAGGGAGGAGGAAATCACGGAGGGGAGGCTGAGGGAGGCGTGCGCGTGGTTCACTCGAACGTACTGACATTAATGCTTAGTGTGGAAGTATGGGCTCTGTAAACAAGAGGCCCTTCCCACTCCTTCGTCTGCCCTGAACCTGATTGAGGGTTCTGTACAGGCAGGCAGGCAGGCAGGCAGGCAGGCAGGCAGGCAGGCAGGCAGGCAGGCAGGCAGGCAGGCAGGCAGGCAGGCACACCGTGTTTCTTATCCTGCACAGGAAAGGCAACGGCTCTTTTCTCTTCTGGTTCTCATTCCAGCAAGAAGAGGAACTACATGTTTGCTTCCTCGTTTCCGTCCTATCTGTCTGTCTGTTTGTGTTTTGGACAGCCGGTATGGGAAAATACTAAACAACACAGATGGCCAATTATGTCTGCAACCTGCCTGCCCTTCTAATGGAATGGCCTGCCCTCCCAAGAGCTCACAAACACACACACACACACACTCACACACGCACACTCACATGCACACACCACACACGCACACACACACACGCCCGCACACATATGCTAACACACTAACTTGCTAATTGTCTATTGAATACAAATTCCCTCATGTTATTTACCTGTCTTCATCGTGGCTGAAAAGGTCCGGGGTTCACCACAGCGGGTGCGCTCAAAGGCTCCACTGCGAGACCTGTGGTCTCACGGGCCGGTCCCTTGCTGTGGTGTGCTTCCCACTGCTAGGAGCCCTGGACCTCCATGCTCTGTGCCCGTGGTGGTGTCCCCTGAGGTGGGGACGAGATGTGGTCCTAAGATGGTCAGTTGGTCAAGTTGGCCCTTGGCCGTGGACGCTGGCCATGCGAATAACCAACGAAGGAGGTGATCAGAAAAGATTTTAGTGTCCTTCCAATGTAGTCCTAAGGCTTTCTGACAGCCAGCCGATGTGCAAGGCATCCGGGGATTTTGGTGGACAGCTCTGCGTGGTCCAATGCTCACAACCACACACACACAACACCCACAAGACACACAGCGCACAAAACCAACACACCTCATTGTTATAAAAAATAACAAAACAAATCCAATCAATGCCATCATGCTTAAAAGTCAAGTTTCCTATTATGATTCCCTGGAAATGAAAAGGAAATGGCTGTGATGTTGGCCGGAGAGTGAGGGGGAATAAATACACTTTCTCACGGAGGGGTAAGGAGGGAAGTGGGAACCTCACACTTTGAAATGATTAGTCGACGGGCCACGGAGAGCTCGCAGGCGGCTAGGTGCTGATGAGCGTCGGGTACGGAGCGGTGGACTCGAGACTGGGGGGGGGGCTGTCCGATACTTTGATTAGACCGGCAGAGCTTACCTAGTCTCCGGAGCGCCACGGCTACGACACTGGTCCGGCCCGATCGGTTCATTTAAACTGAGCTTTGTAGACTCAGGGAGGAATTAAGACCAGCGAAAATTTCTGTCGTCATTTCCTCATTATGTGATTGTTATTGACTGTTTATTCTTCTGTGTTTCCCCTCCCTTCTGTTTCTTTCCTACATCCCACGGAATACCTCCCGTTGAACTTTGACCTCTGACAGGTAAGAGCCTATTTGGCGCCCGTGTGTGCGTGTGCATGCGTGTGTGTAGCCCATCACTACATGTCCTCGTGTTCTTTTGTGACTCAAACACCATCTCAGCCTTCCCCGCACCATGATGCATTATTCAGGGCCGAGGGAGGTGGGATTCCACTCCAGCCAGATTGCTTTTCCCTCCCGTGTCTTGCGGCTTGTGGGCCCTTCCATTCCTCTGAAGTTGTAATGATCCTTTAAGCGCTTCGTCAGTGTGCCTCGGCTGCAGCTCGTTGACAGGGAGCACTTGGCTGTGCCTGGTGTGGAAAATGTGTGCGTCAACATCACACACACACACACAAGTGGGGGTGCGAACGATTATTAGCTTTACGCCAGAATCAATATTTGTTGGCTGTGCCGATGGAGGGGAAGCGAGTGAAATGTGGGAACATGTTTGAGGTTGGGGGGGGATGTATGGTGTCTCTCTGCCGACCCCCAGTGTGTCTGTCCTCAGCACGTTGCTGGTCCGACCTCCTCAGGACGGGTGGACATAGAATGAGAGAGAAACAAGCAAGGGAAAGGAAGGGTGGCAACCGAGAGGAAGACATGGAAGGGGGAAGAGAGAGAGAGAGAGAGAGAGAGAGAGAGAGAGAGAGAGAGAGAGAGAGAGAGAGAGAGAGAGAGAGAGAGAGAGAGAGACGGACGTGTGTCTGCGAAGGCAGGGCTATAAGGGAGCTCCATGCGTGACGCGTATAGAAGCCCAGGTGGGAGCGGTGGTTAGTGCTGCACCAGCCTCTCTCTGCATAGGAGCTGTCTGTCAGGGGAAATCAGGACGCGGGTCCGCTGTCCTCTGGCTGTGGCCTTACTCATGAATCTGCTCCACGGAGGTACACAACCCTCCCCTCTGGAGCCTCCCAATAGATGTCAGCGGACGGAGAGAACCCCCCCCCACACACACACACACAGATACGCAGACTCTGACACGCACACAGGGGCCTCCCAAGGGCTGCGAATTCTATACGGTCCCTTTCTTCTTCTTTTTTCTTCTTTTCCTCCTCCTTATTACCACCACCCCCATCTTTTCCCTCCGGTCATTTTTATTCCTCTACTTGCAGGTACAGACAGACTGCATTTCTCTTTCTTGGCAACCCCCCCTCCAAACAGACACACACACACACACACACACGGACACGGACACACACACACACACACGGACACACACACACACACACGGGGACACACACACACTCTGTTTTCTTTCCAATTGTTGTTGGGGTTTCCACAGAAGCTGGCAGGGAGTAACAGCCTGGCAATGTTGTCCATCAAAGATACTGCTTGAAAACCAACAAACATATGGAGCCAGAATAAAAGATTCAGACCTAGAGGCTGGAGAGAGGGTGTGTGCACACCCAACACACTTCTGCTCACACAGGCTGGTTAGATGTGCCTGCCAGATCCCGGGAAGGGAGGATATAGTTTCACTCTTTTGGGAAAGCCACTGCCCCAGTCTGAACGCAGATAGCCTTTTCCGGCAGGTTTGCTGAGTAGGTTTCCTTTTGAAGAGCAGCTCTATCAGGAAATACTTTTCCTAACAACTTTGTTGTCAATACAAACCATCTATCACCATTGATAATCATGCGAGGAAATCGGATCTGAGCTCTTTGAGGGACCCTCCCTCAAATCAGCCTCTTGATCAGTTTGTCTGGTTCTTCCTGGAGAATGACCTCTCAATAACTTGTGTTTGTCCTGCTGGCTGGCCATCTATCAGACAGCTGGGCAATGTTTTTGTTGCAGGGCGGTTGGAGCGTGGAGTGGTACTGCCTATATTCTGAATCATCTACCCTCGTTACTCCAGAAGTATTTTGAGAGGCAAAAACAGGCGCAACAGAACCAAAATCTAACAGGAAAAAAACGAAATCTTATTTGCATACATTTTTGTTTGTTTTCCTGTGTTTCCTGCATGGGTTGTGTGGGGGACATGAGTGTATGCAGTAATGACTGCGCGCAGTCTTCATAAGGTGAGCTGCGTTCTACATTCACCAACACGTCCATACGCTCATGAATATTTGAAGGTTCCCAAACCAAACGGAAGCGGGAGAATGCCTGAGTTGTCACAACCCTTTTGTTCCTTTCCTCGTTTCCCTGGCCTGCTTCCCTAACGGCAAGTGATTCCGCTGGATCAAAACCGTGAGTCATCTCAGGTGGAAGCGCCTTCCATGTTTAACTATGAAAGAGGCC